>PQWD01004016.1:0-54774 GCA_019425675.1 Leucinodes orbonalis
TCTTTGTAAGTGCGCAGGTTTTACTACGATGTTTTTCTTCACCGTGAGAGCGTTGAATAAACGTATATATAATTTTAAAATTTGGAAAATACATTGGTACGTGGCGGGATTTGAACCTGATCCGTACAGATCCGAAGTCAACAGTCACCAATGAGACATTGACACTCTAAAATTACTCACTTAAAATACTATCCTAAACCTGTGTCACCAAAAATGCTGACTTTTTATTATTTATTAGGACAACCAATAAGATAAGCACTGGTACGAGCAACAAGAAATTAGAGACAAACATAAATTTAAAACGAAGTGTCACCTTACTTATAAGTTGCCACGGCATGAAATGTGGACTAGGGTGCTAACAGTACACGATGTCGTGGCGTCCAGCCTCTTTTGACAAGACATGACTGGCCGATTACAAATAGACAATTTGACAAAAGATAGACTGAATGAATTGACGAGAAAACCAAGAAGTGAAAAAGACGAGACGACGGAAAAATAAGAATTAAGGGAAACAGTTTCATTATTTCAACCCAATGGTATTTTGTAAGTTGTAGGCTCTTTGCTTAGGTAAATGTACGCTCATTCGAAATATGTGTATGTGTGCTGTCACTGCATTCGGAATACTTTTTTCAGTTGTTTTGTAAACATATCACGAATCTATACTTTTTATATCATTGTTTTCACCCAGTTTTCATCCTTTCACACAATTTTAAATAAACATAAATGGATAAAAATGGATTTTAAAAATATTTCCTCTGTTCTCGTTCTTTCACTATAAAGAGAAGTATGTGTCAGGTACCTGTTTCACGGTCGCTCGGCTTTGTCCGAGACAATTGCACCGCGCGCAGTAAATCAGCGGCTCGCGTGGAAACCAATCCCATTCGATTACAGCCGGCACCTGGGTGTTGACTCGCCCCGGATTAATGTGTTTGGACACCGTGACAACTTTAAGTGTGACTTGTGTTGTTTACTTGAGTTTCTCTGGTGTAGATATAAAAAATAAATAACATTTACTGACATTTAGCTCTAATTAAAGCAAAGACTAGTATTATCCGTTGTTTATACGAAACAATGGATAGACGTAGTACTTTTAACCCACTTATGAATAAATACACACCCAGACCAATACCTACAAAAAGACTAATATGAACATGTCTGTTAGTATTGGTTTTGGTTTGTAATACACAATAATGTTTGTACTGCCGAGGATCTAATCTTTATCATCAATTGGCGACGACCCATTTGGTGTTGCGGTTGAGAGGTCGGCCGCAACACTAAGGGTTCCGGGTTCGATCCCCGGGCAGTACAAACATTTGTGTGCATGAACATGTCTGTTTGTAATGGTCTGGGTGTTTTCTATGTATAATATGTATGTATTTACAAAAAAAATGTATACATGTATGTTTATCCGTTGTTTAGTACCCATAATACAGGCTTAACGCTTAACTTGGGGCTAAATGGCGCTGTGTGATTGTCAGTAGATATTTTATTTATATTTATTATTTATATTTTATTTATTTATTTATTATTTATTAAATCTTATCATCAATACAATTGATTTAGAATTATTACGACCAAAAGTGACACCAAGTTATAGAACACCTCAAATTACTTGTCCGACACAAAATTAAAGGCAACAATAAAGTTGACTTTCAAATTTATTCCCTCCACCCGCCCGTTCTCTCACTATAAAGAGTAGTATGTTGACACATGTTGTTACCTGTTTCCCAGTGTGTCCGCTCGCTCCGGGACAATTGCACCGCGCGCAGTAAATCAGTGGCTCGCGTGGAAACCAATCCCATTCGATTACAGCCGGCACCTGGGTGTTGACTCGCCCCGGATTAATGTTTTTTTTTTTTTTTTTTCGAACTAACTACTGCTGTTGGCCGCAGATGGCCTTTACAGCTTCACCTGGCAAGTGGCGAGCGCAGATGGTTCTCAGCCTTAAATTTTACACAACGAGCCTAAGGGCGTCCCCGATCGGGGCGAAATCTCGGTTCCTTTGAATCTCATCGCAGGCGTGCGCACGTTTCCTCGCGATGTTTTTCTTCACCGTAAGAGCGTCGGATAACGTACATATAATTTTCGCTAATACAAAAACACATTTTGTAATATTACAAGTTACTACTTCACGACATGTACACAAAAATATTTTATTTCATGTATTAAGAATGTAAATCAGTATATTCCTAAATAATATGTACAAATTTAACAACGTACAGGTGCTACTGAGCAGTGGCGTATATTCCGTATATGCAAATAAGCAGGGCTTACCCTGTCCGTCCAGAAAACCCGGAAAATCGACAACATACAAAATGATTCCCCCTTATTCGCCCAATTTCGTAGACAGATTTGAAATCACAGGCAATGTGCAGCCATCAACAACAATCAATTTGACAAAATGTATATTTATTGTTTGCGATTAGTGTCACTCACTTGCATACCCTACTCATAATCTCTGTGAGATGCTACTGAGATGTCGATCGGTTCTACGGATTCCTTCAGCAACCGGTATTTGGACAAAGGGCCGTCGAGTACTCTGTGAAAACAGTTACACGGAAACTCCACACTGGATATCCACATATTATAGGCAACACAAACCAATTCAATTTATGTGCGACCTGTGGATCAGTAGACTAACTGTAACTATATGTATCTATAAACAAATACTAGGTGGTAGACTCGTTACTGAGTCGTCTAGGTAGGTACCACCGCAGTGCCAATCGTTCCATGAAACGAGTAATATATATGAAACAGGAGTAATAATAGGAGAATAAGGTATGACGGGATGAGGGCACTGTAGCTAGTGACATTACCGGGTATAAGAGACGTAACATCTGTCGTCTCGGGTGACGGGCGCAGAGCGACATTGATGGAGAATAATAACTGTATATCAGTTGTTGGTCCCTTTAATGCCGCTCTGTCATGGTCTGGTGTATCACTTACCATCAGGTGAGCGTTCTGACCGTTCTGTACACATATAACATAAAAAAATATTTAGTGACACTCACACGATGCCATAAGCGTGAAGCTTGTATTAAGGGTACTAAACAACTGATAATCATTGTTATATATTTTTTGTAAATACATACATATTATACAAAGAAAACACCAAGACCAATACAAACAGACATGTTCACGCACACAAATATGTGTACGGAACGCTTGGTGTAGTAGCCCACAACGTCTCAACCATTTAACCAAACGGGTCGACAAATATATATTTTAAGTACAAGTTTTTTTCCAAAAACACCGCGATGCGAAACAATATAGATAAGTACATAGAAAATAATTGACAATTGTCAGAATAGTCATACAACCAAGAACTATATAAAAAAAATATTGGCCGACTTAACCTAAATCTCTTGGCAGGTCTCCTCACGATATTTTCCTTTACCGTAAAAGGTTGGATAATTTCTAAATATCAAAAAGACATTGGTACGTGGTGGGATTTGAATCTGCCCTTTCCAGATCAGAAGGCAACAGTCCTCACCAATGAGCCACCGACGCTTTAGTTTAATATATGACTCAGACAACTGGGTCCGTAATTTTTGTTTGAAAGACATGTGCGATGAATGGATTTTTTTTTATTCTCTATAGAAGACATTTGACGCCATCTCACCTGATTGTAGTGATGATGCGGCCGAGGATGGATCATGCCTGCCTAGAAACAGCCTATTTACTCTTGCCTTGAAGACGGCCAGGTTGTAATGATCGGGGAACATATACGGAGGCAAAGAGTTCCATTTCTTTGCGGTGCGCATTAACAACGAAGCACCATAGCGGGGTGTGCGGATGTGTGGAATGTCTACCACTTAAGGATGGAACGCTCGCCTCCTTCTTGTATCCCGATGGTGAAAAGGGGCTGGTGGAATTAACGCGTGTAATTACATCGCACACTGACCGAAATGAATATCGGCAAAACGATCGCCATGATTGAAAGAAAGAAAAAACGTTTATTTCACCACAATCGCAATGACATACAAGGACAATACAATGAAAAAATAAAGAAAAAAAGTAAATAAGTACATAAAAATTCAAATTTTGTGGTCAAAAGGACCGAGCTATGCTGCCGTATTTGTGCGGGTATATATTATTAAACAGAAGTGAACGGACAGGGCAGAGCTGTAATTCTGCCAGAGCCCAAGTGACTATGGATCTTGATTTTACGCTTGAAAGGGTTTGTTAGTTTTAAGAATATAATTAATAACTTGTTATATTTAAAAAAAACTTAACAAATAATTGCATCAGATAATGACTTCAATGCTAATCATTCTTTAAAAAAAATTGTGAACCATCTATGCTGTAAAGACTAGAAAAACTCAGTTAGCAGTACTTCATATCGTATCGTGAAGTTTTAAAACTAGTTCCAAATGCAATTTGTTGATTACGAACTACACTGAGTTCTAAATTGCAACATTGTTTGGACACTGGAGTAGGGCTATGAACTTTATTATTGAATAACCAAGCGCACATAGGAATAAAAAGTTCCAAAGTCCTATAAACTGTTAACTCAAATAAGTTTTGAATGATATATAAATAAATATCCACTGACATTGCGTTCAATGCGCTATGTAGCCCCAAGTTGAGCGTGAAGCTTGTATTATGCGAACGAAACGGATAAACATACTTATATTTTGCATAAACACGTCTGGTCTGGGTGTTTTCTATATATATATATATATATATATATATTATTTCGAATTCAATTCCGAATTTTCGAAATTACGGTGAAGGAAAACATCGTTAAGAAACTTGCGCACGCCTGCGAAGAAATTCAAAGGTTGTTCGTGAATCGGCCCATTCGCACTGGGCCCGCGTGGACGACTAAGGTCTAAACACCCGCGTACAGGTAGGCTCATGACCCTCGGTGGGGACGTTGATGATAATAAATAGGTTATTTCACTGTTTACAAGAATAGGTAATTATTTAAATTAAATTTCATTATTATGCTCGCATGTGTACGACAAAGATATAAATTTATTTTTGAAACGATAATGTTACTTGAGCTTTGTTCCTCTATCTACTTTGAGCTAAATTGGAATTTTGTTCTCATTAAAACTGATTAGGATGTCCAGACTAGAATAATGAGTATCAAATAATGATTTGGTTTTATGACTTTATCATATCAATTAGAGTTTCTGAAGTTTATTATAACAAATTCATTTGAGTTATTTCAATATTCCTGCAAATTGACATTTAGAAATACCATAACAATGAATATAATTTACAAGTTAGTTATAATAAATAAATATCCACTGACATTTACACAGCGCCATTTAGCCCCAAGTTAAGCGTGAAGCCTGTATTATGGGTACTAAACAACGGATAAACATACTTATATACATTTTTTTGTTCTGAATACATACATAGAAAACACCCAGACCATTTGAAACAGACATGTTCATGCACACAAATGTTTGTACTGCCCGGGGATCAAACCCGGAACCCTTGGAGTTGTAGTTGGCCTCTCAACCGCAACACCAAATGGGTCGTCAAGTTGCACCATATATTTGAAAAAAAAATACTATGTTTAACATCATAATATGACGGTACTACACAACACCACTTTGTATTTATTGTGAGGATTGGACTATAGGATATAACTGCCGGCGCCTGGAGGTAATCCAATTTCATCATCATCATCAGCTCATTAAACGTCCCCACCGAGGGCGAGCCTACCCATAAAACATGCGGGCCCAGCTCACCGACTTAACAGCCTTTGAATATCTTCGCAGGCGAGAGCAAGTATCCTCACGATGTATTCCATCACCGTAAGAACGTTGAATAAACGTAAATATAATTCGTAAAATCAAAAAGACATTGGTACGAGGCGGGATTTGATCCGACACCCTTCAGATCACAAGGAAACAGTCCACACCAACGAGCCATCGACGCTCTATCAATTAAATAATAAACATGAAAAATATCCACAGACATTCACACAACGCCATTTTGCCCCAAGTTGGAAAGCAGAATGTGTTAGGGAGTTAGGTCATAGATGACCGGGACGGTCAGATTGCTCACCTGGTGATAAGTGATACGCCTGACCATGACAGAAGCAGTGTTGATAGAAATCAATAACAGTAGATAGTTATTACCACCCAAGACGACAGATGTTTGGTCTTATATACCCGGTAATTTTACTAGCTACATTGCCCTCATCTTGAAAAGATGCAAAACACTCCGTGAAATAGGGACGATATCTGCCACTGTCTAGACGACTCAGTACCGAGTCCACACATAATATTATTGTGGGAATATTGTGTATTGTGTGTTCTGATATAACATTCTTATTTAAAAATCATGGACGTATAAAAAATACGTAATAATATAGTATTTTTTATAAGTCTATGTTAAAAATAAACTTCTACAAAACGGGATAAGATAAGATAAAAATTCTTTATTGCACATAAGAAAAAAAATAAACAACACAACAAGTAACAACAAAAGACAAGTACAAAGTAGGCGGCCTTATTGCTAAGGTAGCAATTTCTGCCAGGCAACCTTTGGGTGGAAGAAAAATGTTTATAGGTAAGCGGGCTAGTGCAAAACGAATCAAAACTTAATCGAAATGCATAGTTATAAAACAATATTACATAAACTAAGTATACATTAGTACATAAATAATTATAAGCCTCTTTTGTAGGGGTAATTTATAGATATATTTATAAGTATATTTTTTATGAATTCTTGCAATATTTCTAATTCAACCTGCTATATGCTATATGTATAACTAAATTTATATTTTATTATTATTTTAATTTAATCCAATTTATTAAATGTAGCGCTCTTTAGTGTGTATAAAATTACCTTTAAAGCTCTTAGGCATACATAATTTTGGATTGCAATCCCGTTATGTACTTTGCATGATTCAATAATATTCTTGTTGATTGTAATCTGTTTTGTATGTTAATAATAATAAATAAATAAATAAATAAATATAACGCTTACAAAATATTAAGTGAAAATCTTTTAAGAATAAACTTTAAAAAACTGATAATTAAAATATAAAAATACTTGTTACTTTACTTAAAGGGTGTAGCAACAACGTTCACTGTCGATCAAAAGGGATACTACGGCTTCTGGGAACCTTTCGCGTGAATAATAAAAAACGTTTTCAATATAAAAGTGCTGAGTATCTATCTATTTTCATCATAATTTATTGATTATTGCAGAACTATTTCGTGAGAGTCGTTTATTTAAAAGGCCAATTTTTATTTTATTTTTTTAATTTATTCAATTGAGACCTCCAATTGATTTCGTAATGAGTTAATTATTATAAGCAAAGCATACTTTGCCACTGCTATGAAGTGAACAAAAATTAGGAACTAACAAATCTGCGTTTTTAAATTGTTTTATGTTGAATAAATATTCAGTAAAAATATTTACTATTAAGTAAAAAATACCACCAAAATTAAGTTTGCAGAAGCTTAAAGTTATCCATTTGTAAAAGTAGTCCATGGTTTAATTCTAAATAACCATATTTGTTCTTACTTTACCAACTATGCAGCGTATTTTCTAGTTAATTCTAAAACATTATTTTGAATATATTTTAGTCATCGTACTTCTTATACCACTCGTATATGAAAATTCTATTAAAAAGTTAATTTATAACAGTAGTCCATGGTAGAAAACGTTAATAAAAGTACAATACACTTGACCACCCATTCGGTGTAATAGTTCAGACGTCGGCTGCTACACCAAGGGTTCCGGGTCGATCCCCGGCCAGTACAAACATTGATGTGTTTACAAATAAAAAATGTATATAAGTATGTATATCAATTGTTTAGTACTCGTACCCGCTTTACTTGGGGCTTGGGTCAGTGGATACCTCTGTGACATGTAAACACTATGGGTATTAAAACTTTTCTGGTGTAATTCTCAAATATTTTGCAAAAAGTCTTCCATTATATTTCATTTAACGCTAACAACATCGCACATATTTTTTATGGTCTTAAGTAAGGATTATACAGGTAAAGTCTTTTTTACATTTTCACCCCACGTCATCTGCATGAATGTCACACTTTTACGTTCCCTTTTACGGTCTATAAATGTTTTGTTTATCCCTTAGCTTTTGTTTTCTCATCTTAAATTATGAGTTTCATAAACATTAAACACCATTTTAGTCATAAGGTGTTGTGGATGAATCTTTGTACTGCACGGGATCAGATCTGGAATCCTTAATATAGCAGCAGATCTCTCCAACATTAATCACATGAGTCGTTCCATTTTATAGGTTTTGTGTGACCTGTGACCATTAAAAAGGTACGTGTAAGAATATATATAAAAGGCTGCTTTGACATATGAAAAAATAATTCCTGTTCGACGTATTTTTTTTATGTTACGAAGTGAACAGGATGGTGAGAACGCTCACCTGATGGTTTGTGATACACCTGACCATGACAGAGCGGCATCGATATTGGGGACCCATGTGGTGTAATGGTCGAGACATCGGCTACTACACCAAGAGTTCTGGGTTTGATCCCCGGGCAGTACACACATTTGTGTGCATGAAACATGTCTGTTTGTATTGGTGTGGGTGTTTTCTATGTATAATATGTATGTATTTACAAACAACAATGTATATAAGTATGTTAAATATGCGTAATACAAGCTTCACGATTTTGGGGCTAGATGGCGTTGTGTGAATGTCAATTTAGTTATATTTATTATTCTCCATAAATGCCACAAAGTGCCCGTCACCCAAGACAACAGATTTTAGGTCTCTTATACCCGGTAATTTCACTAAACTTAACGCACTTTTTATTTTGTTCGTACTTTATTTTATTTTTTAATGCAAATATATTTTAATCCATATCTTTTACTTGTTCTGACTTTGCCCAACGTAAGTTATTTGATTATTTATATTATTTTTGTTACCATCACATACACATACTTAAAATTAATCTTCCATTTCAGTTCAAATGTCTTGTTTTATATTTAACGTAGCCAACGTATGAAAGGTTAACACGTCCATGTAGCAGCAAGCGGTTATTAAATAAGTTGGCCGGACTTCCAGACTTCATAACTTTCCATTTATTAATAGCTATTTTATACAGCATTAGTGTAACCGAGTACTTAAAATATATGTTAGGATAGAATGTAAGATAGATATGTAAAGAATACAGTTAATTTTGTAAATATTACTATAGATAGAGGGTCGGTGGCTCATTGGTGTATACTGTTGCTTTCGATCTCGAGGGAGCAGGTTCAAATCCTGCAACATACTAATGTATTTTCGATTTTTTGAAATTATATTAACGTTCATCCGACGCTCTTAAGGTGAAGGAAAACATCGTGAAGAAACCTGCGCACGTCTGCGAAAAGATTCAAGGGTTATGCGTGAAGCCGCCAATCCGAACTTGGCCCGCGTGGACGACTAAGGCCCATACATCCTATACGGTGAGGCTTAGGTCAATAAGCCACTCTATCCTAACGATTATTACATTTCCCTTTATTTATTATGAAATATTTGGTGGTTGGAACCACGTGGACAAAGTCATGAGCTTAGCTAGTATCGAATAAAAGTAATATTGAATCATTTATCCCTTACTTCGACTTATATGCAACGTCATAAACATGTCCAAATCACGATGGCAAACTGTACTAATCAATCTTTCGGAAATCCACCAACACGGCTTATGTACTTAACGAACTAATACTAAGTAGAAGGAAAGGAATGTCATAACAAATCTCTGAAAGGTTATTCAGCTAATATGAATCCTTCTCAGTAGATAACAACCGCCCTGTGGTAGATTTTAATTACACATTCTTAACTGTTCTGTATGGATCTCAGTTTCATCATCAGCTCATGAAACGTCCCCACCGAGGGGCACGAGCCTACCCGTATAGGGTGATTAGGCCTTAGTCGTCCACACGGGCCCAGTGCGGATTGGACGACTTCACACACAACCTTCGAATCTCTTCAGAGGCGTGCATGAAGGTTTCCTCACCGTAAGAGCGTCGGATAACGTACATATCTTTTCGAAAATTCGAAAATACATTGGTACGTGTCGGGATTTGAACCTCAGCCCTCCCGGTAGGAAGGGCGACAGTTCACACCACTGAGCCACCGACGCTCTCAACCTCCTTCCTCACCTCAGTTTAATTAATATTAATTATTTTTGATATATTATTTCAATGTTGACGACCCATTTGGTGTTGCGGTTGAGAGGTCGACTGCAACACCAAGGGTTCCGGGTTCGATTCCCGGGCACTACAAACATTTGTGTGCATGAACATGTCTGTTTGTAATGGTCTGGGTGTTTTCTATGTATAATATGTATGTATTTACAAAAAAAAATTATTTAAGTATGTTTATCCGTTGTTTAGTACCCATAATACAGGCTTCACGCTTAACTTGGGGCTAGATGGCGCTGTGTGAATGTCAGTGGATATTTATTTATTTGGATATTTATTTTAATGTTGTTTTACCTTTTTACAATAATATGTCTTCTAACAGTTTTACATTAAGATCATATACATACATGCATGTATCCATCAGGTTACTAGGTTTACAATAATATGCCTTATAACAGTTTTACATTAAAGTCATATACAAACATGCATGATGAAACGTTAGCCTTTATACTATGAGTTATATTTATTTTGTATATAAGACAATTAATTTGAATACACATTTTGACTAGGTGGTAGACTCGGTACTCAGTCGTTTAGGTAGGTACCATCGCAGGTCCACATATCGTTTCGTGTAGTAGAAATGTTCCGCACTTAGATAAATAATAAACTTGCTTGATGCACAATCACCAAGAAATATGAACTAAAAAATGTCCTAGTCGCTTGACACATACGTCGACATTGTGTTCTATTTATGACATAAACGACGACTAAGGCCTAATCACCCTATACGGGTAGGCTCGTGCCCCTCGGTGGGGACGTTTAATGAGCTGATGATGATGATGACATAAAATTATATATTAAAATTTTGACCTTAAGGCGTCATTGAATGGGTTCAAATTCAAAAGCACGAGCTTACTACAAAGTCACAATGACATGCAGCGAGCGACGTGATTATGAATGAAAATTTGTGTTTTTGGAAGGAAGGCCCTATATCTAGAAAAATTACCGGGTATAAGAAATCCAACATTTGCCCCTCGAGTGATTGACGCAGGGCAGTGTTGGTGGAAAATTATGACCACTTAAAATTTTTTTTAACACTGCATCTGTTTCGGTCAGGCGTATCACTTGCAATTAGGTGAGCGCACTGAACGTACATAAAAAATCTCTCCAAGTCACTATCTAAAGGGCAAATGTTACAAGTTAATCACTACTGAGTCATTCTCTATATTTAATTTCTGTAGTAGCACAATGTTATTTGGGGGTGGTAATTTATAATTTGATAAATTACAGGGCACTTAATGACAGTGTTTCGACCCGCGAAGGTTACTAAACATAACCAAAATGGCAACAGGGTCGCGAGGTCAGGTGGGTTGTACTGACATTGTGACCTACATGATAAAGCTAGATTTTATCATATCGAGAGAAAAGATGTAAAAATTAAAAAAATATAAAAAATATCTTCTCTCTTCAACCTATCGCAGTCCACTGTTGGACGTAGGGCTTCCACATTTTATCCTCCGCTTTTCTCATCCAGCCTCAGCCAGCGACCTTGCGCAAGTCCATTGGGCAGGTGGGCGGTACGTTACGCGATCTCCACTCCAGAACTCGTCTGCTGCAATGGCCATCGGTCTCTGCGATATACGTGACCAGCCCATTGCCACTTCAACTTGATGATTCGGCGGGCTATGTAGTGATCTTAAGTAATCTCTTGCGGATAACATCATTTCTGATTTTATCGTAAAATACCAATCAAAAAGTAAAATGCCTTTCATTGAATGATTAAAAAAGATTTATGTGATAAATTAGACAACAAAAAACGTAAAATTAAATAATCATCAATGAAACAAAAGATGAACTACCCATATATCCGAGAAATATAATTTACAAAGTAACAAAACGCAAGTTATTGGTGCCCTGTTTGCACAATTTGTTATTTTATTTTTATTTTTTTATTTTATTTATTTATGGTTCACCAACGTTTGTGTACAATATTACTTAAAATAAAATACATGATAACCTTAAAAACTAATTGCCACAAACATTTAAAGGCAAACACCGCATGCTTTTTAATCTAAGTAATAATACTTTATTTACTTAAAAAAATGGTACGCTTAATAAATAAAGTTTCCAGTGAGGTGAAGTTACTTAGTGATGGTTGTCCAACATCATGCTACAAAACTTCTTTGGTGAGTCATAGTGAATATCCATTATGTCACTATATTTATTAACCAGCTTAGACATTCTAGCTATTACAATATAGTATTGTGCTAAGGACTAAGAGGTTACGGAACATCTAAAGTATTAAAAAAGAAAATCCATTCATCACAGTGGCTTTCTGCTATCCGTCAACTCGATAACCAAGTAAATACTAAATCGGACACCCAAAACATAAGGACTTCCAAACAATACTCAGTTNGAGTTAGAGCCGAAAACAGTTTTCCGAAATGGCGCATTGAGAGGCGTCATGAGGTACGAGGAATTCTTGTCGGTACACGAATCATAATCCTAGCCAGTAGTTGTGGACAATCTATTTTGTTGTTAAGAATTTTCATAATAAAACACAGATCCAAATATTTTCTTCGATTAAATAAAGTCATCATATTGAAATGAGTCAGGCGCTTATCATAAGAGGGAAGTTCCTTTTTCGGGATACCAGAGCAGCGCATGAGATGCCACATGAATCGTTTTTGAATCCGCTCCAAACGCAAAGAATGGGTAGCGTAATGCGGCCTCCAGACGACACTACAGTATTCCAACATACTACGAACGTGGCTGTTAAAAAGTAGTACCTTGGTTTTGAAATTTTTAAAACCCTTAACATTTCGTAGCACAAATCCCAACATCCTAGAAGCCCGACTAGTGATACCAAGCATGTGCGAATGAAATGTAAGTTTCCTGTCAAAAACAACACCCAAATCACGGATTTCCTCTTTCTCTTGGAGCCTTGTGTTACATATATGATAATCGGAATTAATCACACTATGTTTTCTACAAAATTTTACAACATAACACTTACTAGAATTAAGGGCCATTTCATTATTGTTACACCATTCAATTATTTGTCTAAATCAGATTGAAGCAGAAGTGTATCTTCATAGGTTTCAATAACTCTACCGAATTTTAGGTCATCGGCGTACATAAAGGGCTTAGAAAACACAAGACAGTCTGGTAGATCATTCACGAAGATAAAAATAATCGGCCCAAGATGGGATCCTTGAGGCACCCCGAGGTTATGAATCTAGGTTGCGACTGGAATCCATTGACAACTAAAAAAAGATCGTTTGTCTAAGTATGACCCTACCCAATCTATCAAAAGATTACTGAAACCGTAAGCTTCAAGCTTCTGCAGCAGCATCCTGTGACAAACGCGATCGAAGGCTTTACTTAGATCTGTATATATTACATCAACTTGTTTATTGGCATCAAGAGCAGCAAACAGTGTTTCCGAAAAGTCTACTAAGTTAGTATTTGTAGATCTATGCTGCGTAAAGCCGTGTTGATGGTTACTAAGAAAAAGTTTAAAATAGCGTTGTATGCTCGGGGAGATCAGGGATTCAAAAACTTTTGCAAAACAGGGACAAAATTGAGATTGGTCGATAATTAATGACAAGGCTTTCGTCACCTGACTTAAAAATGGGCACTATTTTTGCTATTTTCCAAAGTGATGGAAATATTCCATCTGCCAGTGATTTATTGTAGATTGCAAAAAGTGGTTCAACTAAACACTCTGCACACCTAGAAATAAATATTGCCGGGATGGCATCAGGACCAGCGCCCATGCTTACGTTAAGGCCTTTTAATTTTTTTAAGATCACGTCCCGATTCAATTCAGGAGGCAGTAGTTGGGTAGCTCCGCTTTGAAAACGTTGCAGATGATTTGGACTTACATAGTATTTTGAGGCATTGTTTTCACTATTTACATAGACCGAAGCGAAGTTATCTGAGAACAATTCGCAAATGCGAGCACCATCTGAAGTGGTTTCTACCCCATTAGACATTGCAACTGGGTAAGAGCCGGAGCCCCCGCGTTTAGATTTTACATATGACCAAAACAATTTCGGGCACTTAGCAAGCTGCGTTTCTAAACTAGTGATGTATCGATTATAACAACTAGTCGCTAAATGTGTACAACGTTTACTTAAAAGCCTTAATTCTAGTTCATCCATAGGGTTTTTATACTTTTTAAAACGTTTCCTTATCTTGTGTTTTTCATTAAGCGCTTTAATCATGCAGGCATCAAACCAGACAGGGTACGATTTCTTTCGTAATTTCTTTTTTGGTACAAAATTGTTTATAATACTATAGAGTGTATCATAAAACACATCTAACATAACATCGACATCGTTTAGACCGCTAAAAATGTCATTCCAATTGCATTTTAGAAGCTCAGTGCATATATATTTGTAATTCGCTTTCCAGAAGTCACATTTATAAATTTCGTTATTATAAGGTAGTTTATTTTTACTATATGGAACAATAATTATATGTATATCTAAGGGAGGATGAAAATTATCTACATTACTAAGCGGGGTGATAGATGCATTCACAATACAGTTTGAGTGGTTAGACAATACTAAATCTAGAATCTTGTTTGAGGAATTCTGGACACTGCTATGTTGGGTTAAGTTGTTTAATAAAATAAAGTCTATTAAAGACTGATGAAGAGCAGGAAGCGCATAGTCACTTGAGCCCACCAAATTCCAATCAATACATGATAGGTTAAAATCGCCAATAATGTAGTGACAAGGCGAGCGATCCAACACAGGGTTACATTTATCTATAAAGTGTTCCAAAACCAAGCGGTTAACAGGTGACGGCAAGTATACAGCACAAATATCTATCTGACGTATAGAGTTTGAAACAGGTAAGTCTATTGAAACCCAAATATCTTCACAACTGGATTCCCAATCATACATTCTTTTAGATATGAATCGTTTTTGCAACAGCTATCAAAACTCCACCACCATTAGTCTTAGAACACAGAGCTGTTTGGATTCTATCCTTCCTATATACAATATAGTTCCGATCAAAAAGTTCATTGCTGGAAACAGAAGAGTTAAGCCACGTTTCAGTGAGTACTATAATGTCATAATTGCTACAAACCAGTTTGCAATAAAAATCATGTGTCTTGGATCGTAAACCACGAACATTCTGATAGTAAACATTTAATTGATCAAGCTCTTTTAAAGCTGTCGGACCAATACTAGCACTTATCTAACTGCAAAAATAAAATAAAAATAAAAGCTCAAAAAATCAAGGAATGTCCTTCAGCGTGTCCATATTCCGCACTAACACATAATCGTTATCTTCGCTTTTGCGTAGGAATATTTTACCATTCCGTATCCACACGAATTTGTATCCTTTTTCTTTAGCTACACGTCTTGTTGCCGCATGTAAGGCCTTATTAATCGGTGAAAGGTGTTCCGAAACGAAAATTGGGGTGCTTCCTCCTGATAGACCAATATGTGAAGTATTCAATTTATGTTTAGGGTTAGCCCCTGTTATACCTTATTACAGATGCAAGAAGCTGATCCCGCATTCTAGGTGAAGCCATTTGCACTATAATTGATCGCGGTCTGGCGCTTGATCTGTTTATTTTAGCTGCGCGAGAGCAATTTATGATGTCTTTTGTATTAATAGCACATCCTACAACCTTCCCAAGATCATTTATTATTTGTACGAGATTTTCATTTTTATTTTCTGGCACACACTGTAGTTCAATGTTATTTTGACGCGCATGTTGCTCAATTTGGTTAATACGCTGGCTTAGATCAGTCACAGTTGAATTTAATTGTTCGTTTTTACTTTCAAGTTCTGCGATCCTTTGTTGTGCCACTTCATAATCCTTTCTCATGTCCTCATACTGGCCACTAATAAAGCTCATTGACTCATTTATCTGCGATAGTTCGCTCCTGATTGGCTTTAACTGTTCGTTGAAATCATGAATCATTTCTTTACGCATTAAAGAAAAATTATCACTTAAAGTTTTTTTCATTTCATCAAAAAATCCTTATATTCTTCTCGATTTAGAACGGCATGTGCTTTATCCACTGGAGGAGAGGTAAGTGCAGGTCTTTTATTTCCTCTAGTTAATGAAACGTTACGAACAGGCATGCTATCCTTGTTTTTGGGCTTAGGCACGTTGCGCATACATTCCGGGCAGCTCCATTTAGCTTGCTTTTCCACAGTTAGTAAGGAATCATCAGTTGAAATGCAAGCAAGATGATAATGTTTTTTACATTTATTGCATGATATAAATTTTCATTATGATCCACATTCGAATTGCAACAGCCCCATTCAACATTTGGCATCATAAAATAAATTAAAAATTGCGACCAAAAATCTCACGCAATTAGGCAGCAAACGCTCAGTCAGTAGCCGTTCTGTAACTTTATAAACGGCGAGTACTGCAGCGCCGCACAGCGGATTATCATTAGTTTGTAAGTTAAGCGAAAATAGGATGTAAGCATACGCTTGTAAGGTGTCAAATAATGTGTATAGACTCACTGCATCCCTGACAACCCGTCAGCTGGTGATATTACTGTTCAATTTCACAACTGTTCAATTCGAGCAAAATGCACTTTGCTTAGCTGTTTTAATATGTTCACCACACACATAGAACCTTTAATTAACTTGTATATTAATTTTATTCAGTTGTTTGAAAGGTAACTGCATTAAAAATATTTTTTCTTACGACGAATGCACGTGTCAATTGACAGCTCAACAAATAGATTGATGTAAGCTTATATGGACAACATCATCACTACATAGTAAAAAACAAAGTCTGTAATATTGAATGAAGTTTCTAATATCATTTTAGATAAACATGATATTAAATAAATTGAATTGTTTGCGCGAGAGCCACTTCCAAAGTTGAAAAAAGTGAGTTCCCCGCCTAGTTTCTAAAGTATGGTTGATAAAATCGAAAAAAATATATGATATACATGACTATAAAATCTAACAACGAAATTTAATTTGAACGAGTTCTGTGTGTACTTTTTTTTATACGTCATAGATGGTGAACCACTATTTTTTCATATGAAAGCTGTAGTAGTGCTTAAGTAAATAAAATGTTCCTTGCTGCTGTGGAACCCTACACGTGCGAATCCGACACGCGCTTGGCTAATCTTTTTAAATATATAGAGTGATCCAAGAGGAAGGTTTATATGTGTAAAAACATCCATTTAATAGTGGAGAAATACTGTTATTATGAACCCTACAAGATTTATGAAAATAATGTACTGAGTATTGCATACATTAAAAAGGTCTACAGAAAACTCCGCGATGGTATATGTGTATCTATTATGGATATCCCAAAAAAAATCTAGGTCATTTACTTTTACATGAAATAATGGCGAATTTTCGAAGCCATTTTAACCGATACAGCATTAATCCTTTTCGAGATATCGATAGAATGTACCAAGGACGACAGGATGACACTTTGCTTGCTGACTATTGTTGGCAGCTTTACCGAGAAACTGAAGATGATAATTGGAAAAGGACTCGTCAAAGTATCAAGGAAAAGAATAAAAGGTTTCATGAAGAACATGAATGAGTATATGTATCAAAATAATGTTTCGTTCGCTTTAAAAATAAATAATTTTGAAAAAAGGAGTGTTCTAACCAATTAGATTAAATTTGCAAAAAGTCCTTATGTGATAAAAAACAATGGCCATCAATTTTGAAATCAGCGCACTTCTAAATATATAATTCAGTAAAAATATGTCATGCAACTGACAAAAATTTTTTTTTGCAGAATTGCGTAATATAACAAGTTCTTGTACTTAATGACTAGTGCCTTAGTGGTCACGATGTTCTAAAATGCTCATGTACTTGTTTGCTTATCATTTATTCGCAGGCGTTTGTAGTATTCATGAATCTCGAATGTATCTACGAATTTTGCCGTCGTCGCTCACTGACCTCTGGTTATAAAGCGTAGTAGTAGCGGAGGCGAAGCAGGGATTTTTAAAGTGACTCAACTGAAGTGTGTCAGATAATTATTTAGAGAAAATCCTTGTACCATCTAATATACCTTTACAAAGTATGAATAAATTTTTTGATATGAATCATCCATTGAAGATTAGAATTAGCAATTGTAAATTTGAATCTGTACGAGTTTCTATAATCTATTATCAACAATTCATATTTAATTATATATTAATAAATACAGACTTTAATAAATATAAAAGCGTATACCTTGTTTCTAGATTTCGGGACTATTATTTGTTGATGTATATAAAATCTGTCGCGCTAGAGTATCCCACGATCACGTTTCGTTACATATATCTTTCTAATTATCTTCTTTTTGCCACATCCAAATCGCCAAGCATTTTAATACGACACTTTTAAGGGTTCTGTTTACATATAATTTGAATTTAAGACACACTCGAGAAACTCAATAATAACAATTGAAATAATAGTACAAAGGTACTACTTATTCCAAATGGAATCTCTTATAGCAGACTTAAAAAAGGGAAATATATAACTGAAACAGGCAGATTAATTGCGCATCCATGTATAAGCTTACTACGATATCTTGAACAAAAATTACAAATATAAATACATTTTAATACACATTCACGACCCATTTGGTGTTGCGGTTGAGACGTCGGGTTCGATCCCCGGGCAGTACAAACATTTGTGTGCATGAAAATGTCTGTTTGTAATGGTCGGGGTGTTTTCTATGTATAATATGTATGTATTTACAAAAAAAATGTAAATAAGTATGTTTATCCGTTGTTTAGTACCCATAATACAGGCTCCATGCTTAACTTGGGGCTAGATGGCGCTGTGTGATTGTCAGTGGATATTTATTTATTAAACAACATAAATACATATTCAATAAACTTCCATCCTCTATCCAAGAACTTTAAACACATACATACAATAAACAATCAGTACATTTCAATACACGTACTTACATATAAGAACAAAATAATTATATTTATACTCGTATATGTTTTACAAATGAAAATAATTAAAATAAATATATAGGAAAGATAGAATTCCTTGACAAGTCTTTTAAATATGGAAATACTAGGGGCTATCACAAATTTTAGGAGAAGTGAGTTCCACAACCTAACTGCATGAACATGTGAGAGAATAGGAAAAGAAGTCGGACTTATGCGGTGGAAAAGCAAGCATTGATTTTAAGTAAGACCTGCAAGAATCTTCAGTATTTCGAGTAAACGAAAGACAAGACTAAGTACGTGGATAAGAAGGATTATAAAGAACGTTGAAAAAAAACGAGAATACGAGAATTCCTACGAAGTCTATATATTTCTGAAAACACCTTTTCAAAAAAGCATCATTTTGGAACAAAGTTGGTTACCAAAGAAAAGGTTACAGTGAGCTACCCCAAAAGACCTAACCTGCCTGCACATAGACATTTCCATACAAGTATTTTCGTCGCAACTGCGGCAGAGTGGTATAGTTTTTTGTAGACAAAGTTACCAATTGTTAATTTTACCTGACTTACGAATAAGAGCAATCTTACATCACCGCTATGAAACAAACATTTAATGTTAGCGGTAAATAATTACAATAATGTGAAAATGAAACATCGATATAAATCTACCTATCCTATTTCGTCGTTATCTTTCCGATTAAATTTAAATACTGGTCTTGTCAATTTGTTATAGGTACTAGTATGAAGACATACCTCCACGTGTTGTATAGGTTTTATATGTCAAGTGTCGTTGACACACTACTTACTTTAATATTTCCAAAGAATATTAATTATATCGTCCTACCAAAAATTATTCTCTTAGCAAATATTCGACATTGTTAAAAGACATATCACAATACCTCTGCTCTTGGAATACGATTAAGTGACAATATATACACATTATTATGTAAATCTTGCACCAATTATATTGCTTTTCATTTATATATTTACATAGGTGAATAACCAAGAATTAAAATTTAGTACGGGTAACATAGGCGATAGTTAAAAAATACATAAAAATTGTATAAAATTTCGAGCAGTCAGAACTCTTAGAATCTACAGATAGAGATTTTTTTAGGACTATGGGTCGATTAACTTTGCGTCGATAGACAATTTCACCGAAATCATCATTAGTCAACCGTTAGACCACCTCATCGCCCGCCGTGAACCCGCCTCACCCCATATTGATAACAACTTTCCACTCATACTTTGACCGTCTTCGGACGGTCGAGACTAAGACAATCACTAAAAAACGGATAAGTGTATTACGTCATGCTCCCTAGCAACCCTTATGACAGCTAATTTGTTTTAATTCAGCCGACACGATTGAGCCCAGTATGCACTTACTTAGTAGAGTTTTAACAAAATGTACTTTTGTAGATGACTTCGTACAATTATAAAAATAATGTTTGGGGCTGCTGCAGAGCATCTCCCCAGCAACCCCATATTGAAAGGAAATACATTGCAAATACTGAGGATTACAATAGAAAGGAAAGGTGTTAAAAATAATTGTAGAGGAATACAATTATTTTTAATACCTTTATTTATTTTAAATTCAGTGCAGTTACGAAAATTAGCAATTCTTGTAAAATAATTTTTATCATTGAAATGGGTTTTGAACGCGTTTGTAGGGCCCGTACATTTCAAAGCTATGTAGTCCAATGGGGTGTCTAAAGACCCGTGTCTGAAAGTACGAGTAATGGCACGGCGTGTCTCCGCAAAAACGAGCGCGAAGCAAACACAGTCGTACGACCTGAACGCTGTAATCCAAATTTTCATGTCTGTAGGCCATATAGTTCCGAAGTTCAGCGAAAGCAATGATTCGCATTTATGACACTCACTGATAAAATTATTAAATAAAATAGAACTATTGCATCCCATTAACTCAGAGAGCTGACATTTGGTACACAGTAAGGCTTAAATGATCACATAAAGGGAAACTATAAAAACTAGGGTAACCGGAGATATGAAGTACCTAGTGACCCTGATTAGAAAACACAAGAGCCCAACCGGCCAATTAGAGATCGACATAACGCCTTTAAAATAATATATAACGCTTAGAAGTTACTGTTTATTTTTACTTATGTTGAGTATCACTCCCATAATGCTTTTACACGAATTACTTAAAAGCGTCCTTATGATGCTAGCGCTTCGGTTGGAATCACTTCGAGTAATACGAGAATCTTACCTCGCCGTCGCACAGTTTTAACTAGTACGGGAGGTAATGAATAAATATCCATTCTGAGTATACCGCCAATTATTTGTGATGAATTGATGTTGCTCAGTGTTTGCATTATTGTTTGTTTATATAAGTGCTTTGCCATAGCCGTAATTATATTTTTATGTAATGAGCACTTTAATTTTGGTAATTAATTATAGTAAGGCACAATATTGTGAGATATTTAGAATAAGGTTGGTGTACTGTCTTATAGTATAATAAATATCTATTCTATTCTATTCTATTTGACTTGGTGGGCCGCTTCATTTGATGTCATACAATGAAGTTATGAAATATCTGGTGAAGAACCCTGAACCCTCAGCGGCAGGGTACCTAATGCCCCCTTCTAATCCAGCGTGTGGGATATATCTTCTTATTTAATATAGCCTAAAGCGTCCCACTGCTGGGCGAATTCCTTTCAAAAGAGATAAAAAGGAAGAAGAAGGGTACACAAGGATAGAAAACCAGGTGTTCCATAATATATTATGCTCCAATATAGATAGCCTCCATGTTTCTACAAAAAGAAGTGAATCCCACCAAAAGCATTCCGTAAAAAACCATACAGCGTCGGTGGCTTAATGGTGTGGACTGCGGATTTGAACCTGCGCCCTCCAGGCGCAGGTTCAAATCCCGCCACGTACCAATGTGATTTCAAAATTATATGTACGTTATTGAAAGCTCTTACAGTGAAGAAAAACTTCGTGAGGAAACTGGCGCACGTCTGCTGAGAGACTCAAAGGTTGTACGTGAAGTCGTCCTATCCGTACTGGGCCGACTCTGGGTCAGACGACTTAGCCTATAAACCCGCGTACGGGTAGTCTCGTGCCGTAAATAAATAAATAAGTATCCGGTCAGTGGATATTTATTTATTTATATTTCCTTTTCTCTGTTTTTTTAGGGTTCGCAAAGAAATCGTAGCTTCTTCGAAGTAAAAAGATTCCATGCGTGGCGATTCACTTACTATCAGGTGAATCGTTTCCATGTTTGCCTACCAATAAAAATAAACAAAATGCGTTTCATTTTAATCAAATAACTATTTTCAACAAACATACATTTAGGTATGTTCTATTGAAAAAAATATCAACTATTCATTTATACAAAACGTAAATAGTTACCACTTAAAACACCTTCGTTTGAGGATCACTGTTGCCTGTTCTCCTCTGAACATTTGCTGCTTGCATGATTTTCACGTCAACTCTTCAGGTATAAATATGAGACTTGATTTTCAGCATATTACCAAAACCAAGATGTCGAAGCTAGTTATCGTACTTTTGATCGCAGCCTTCGCCGTTGTCTGCATAAATGGTAAATTATTTTATTGTGCTTCAATTTTGTTTTCTGTTTTCCATAAGGTTACGGTATATCCATGCCTTGTGATGTGTTAGTTAGTTCGGCTGTATTTCATGTCAAATTTGTGTGGATTTATAAACACTATACATGTTTATAGTAATATAAATGAGCACAAGATATGTTAAGTTATCTGTTGATTATTTTATTTTTCTCATCGCAGAACTAAATATTAACGCTTGGACCGCTGGAGACGCCTTAAACCGTCATAAACAATATATTATCGATTGTGTCTGCTTTCCTGGCAGTCAATGCGTTAATAGACCTAATAGAGATAAATAGAATTTTAATTGATGATGATAACTATGTACTGGCTTTAAACTTGATATAAAGTTCTTGTCTTTTTGTTTTCAAACTAAAATTCTATAAACTGAAATATAAATGCAGTGTCGAGAGAAACAGCTAACATTAGGGTTCCTTCACAAAATGTATGCGAGGTACGAGTAGTGTTTAATGTACCGCCATAATGTGCACTGTGGAAGGTATACAATTTGCTAATTTCCATTTATTTTGCAGCAGCCGAAAGCCCCAAGAATAGTGTTGTGTAAGTACTGAATATGGTTTTTATGTTGTCCCTAAGCTAGATCTTACGGCACCTGCGGAAAAAGTAGAGGAAGTTAAATATAATATTCCGCTCGCGCCGCTACGCTTCGCGACCCCTTGACTTTTTTCTGATCTACAGAATTACCGGCAGTTAACAATTGTTTAATGAGCAATAATGCATTTTATCGAGTATTTGCCCATTTTGGTGCACCTTATCCAGATTGGCAAGTTGTAGTATTATTGGAAATAAGTTATAAAGTTCTCCATCTGGAAAAAATGGGGTTGAAGTGATAGTTTTTTTTGTGAGCGTATATTTATTTACCCTCAAGGATATTTGATGTTACTAACAAGTAAGATGGACCACATGCTGAGGTAACAAGCCAGTTTCGGAATCATGAAACCAAGGTTGTCTTTATGATCAATAACATAACTCTATAGTTAGTGACATTAAACAAGAAATAGGTTTTTACTATAACAAACGATAGATCAGCTACATTCCATAATGTGTTTATATTATTACAGTAAAACCATAGATCAATCTAAGCAAGACGAAATTCGGATAAAGATCTTGCACATAGTGTTACAGTAACAAAATTGTAAAACTACGTAGGTATATGACAAATCTCTGTAACCAATGATATACAAATTTGAAAATGAGTGACTACGAGTATCTCCGAATACTACTTATTCCGAACCGGTAGTAAAGTTCTTTAAATATAATAATAATAATTGACACTTCAAAAGTATCTGTAAAGGATAAAAAAAATCAAAAACAAAATATTTCGACTTTTTAATTTTAATTTGACTTGATCCTAGATTTCCACAAGCTGACTTCCCAGATCCAAACATCGAAGATCCAGACTACCCAGCAGATCCCGGTCAGCCACATAAACCGGTAAGTAATAATCACTAAAGAACCAATGAACAAAAAAATTAAAATTATTGAAAGATTTTCCGCGCCTTGTTGATGTAAAAAGTAAAGATTCGGGAAAAACAATCGAAAAAAGTGATCCGAATGCAGTGACAGCACACATACACATATTTCGAAAAAGCGTACATTTACCTAAACAAAGAGCCTACAACTGTATTCTCCATTTATACTTTTGATAAGTTATATAATTGTCTTGTGAAATCAATCAATTATCAAACTTTAGCATGGCCGTGTGTGGCCGGAACGTTCGAAATACGTGGAATAAAACGCGACCGCTTATATTTCGTTCCATTACTTACTTTAGTTAATTTGGCAATTTTTTCATATAATTTACATTTTTATCGTATTTTAATGTTATTGTGTGTATTTCATATATTGTAACAATTTATTGATAATAATTAATACTAATAAATTATTTACCTTTCTTTTTTTGTTCATTGTTTTTCTGTATTTATTTTTTCTATAGTCATTGTATTTTGTGACCGGTAAATGTTTCTTTCGTTCTATATGTGCTAGAAAATAGTGATTCCTTCAAGGTTACATTAAGTTGCATTAAATATCATGTCACTTACACAACTGTCTTCTCATTGTTACTTCAACCATTTTAATTACAATCACTTGTTGATACAGGGAAAAACTACCACACAGAAACCATAGTACCACAAGGGTAAGTGATCAATATTGTTATTTATTGTATAAGTTTCCGAGAAAGCTCACCGCCTACCAGTCAGTCGATGGTTAATTTCGGGTATCCATCAGCCAGCCTATATCGTCCCACCGTAGCCATCAGGCTTTCCCACACAGGGCTATGAGGAGATTTAAATAAATAAACTTAGATATTACATATATCCACTGACATTCAAACATCGTATCTAGCCCTATGTTAATCATTAAATATTTACTGACATTCACACAACGCACTTGTTACGGGCACTAAACAACTGATAAAAATACTTTTATACCGTTTTTTTGTAAATATCTACATATCATACATAGAAAACACCCAGCCAGATATCTTCACGCACACACATGTTTGTATTGCCGGAGATCGAACCCGAAACCCTTGGTGTAGTAGCCGCTGTCTCAACCATTACACCAAATGGGTCGTCAAATTAAGCGTTAAGCTTGTATTAGGGGTTCTTAACAACTGGTAAACATACTATTCTTTTTGTAAATACATATATATTATATATTATACATGAAAAAACCCAGACCAATACAAACAGCTACGTTCATGCACACACATTTTTGTACTGTTCCGGGATCGTACCCGGAATTTATGGTGCAGTAGCCGACGTCTCAATTATTTACACTAAATGGGTCCTCGATTTGGACGTAAGCCACTACAAGTGCGAAGCGCGGTGGAACTATAGATAAATGTAATTCAGCCAGCCATGCGATCAGCGACCACTGTGATATTTTAATAACTTTAACAGAAAAGAATGATCGTCAACACAAAATGCTTATCGCTACTTTTACTTAACATACTGATGTATAATTGAAGTCAGTAATTATAGTAAAAATTCAACTTCTCTCGCTACATTTTATTATTTGTATGCTAAATGTGACTTCACGTCTTCACTTCCAGGTCTGCCAAACATCTGTATAAACATCAAAGAACTGGCATCAGCATCAACCTTTTTCCATGGAATGTACGCATTGTTACTTGTGACGATATGAATTTTGTATTCTAATAATAACGCATATCAAAACTTAACTATTTGGTTTGATTGTTTTCCTTCACCTTTTGTGCAAGTCTATGATAAAATCCTCAATAATGTCTTATGACATTTGCGTATCCGTCAAATACTATAAATTATAATTATGTTTGATTTCATTCAACAATAAAGTTTGTAGTAATAAAACATGACCAAACGAACTTCACAAGTTAAATTCGATCAGTATTATATGAATTAGCTTCATTCGAAGATATAATAACTTTACCATTTAGTCCCTTTAACTTGTAAGGTAACTTCGCACTTATTAAGAGATTTAATGGTCTATTGAACAAGAAAAAAAAGTTACCTGTCAACCTACATTTCCCTATGATGGAACTTATCATTCTTTAGAGATCATTATTATACCAAAAACTTTGTAAAATGGGTGAGGTGGGAGGGTGATTATATCTTCGAATGAAGCTAATTCATATAATACTGATCGAATTTCACTTGTGAAGTTCGTTTGATCATGTATTATATTTCATAGCTTCATTCTTCGATATAATAAATTTGCCATGTAGATGTTTAGAGCTAAAGTTTTTGGTATCCGTTCTAAGATTTCAAAATAATATAAACATAAACCTATTTATAACCGTTCAAATTTCATTTATGATTTATATAAAATTTAGCGAGTGCGCTATTTATATTATATATGATTATTATTAATTATACTTGTTTAATAATTGATTTGAGCACAGCCAATACGAAAAGCCTCTGCTGTTTTAGTTGTTTGTTAGCTGCTTAAATGCTGTTTAAATTATTATCACCTTTAATAGGTCGATAATAAAAGTTTGCATATGTAATTAATGTATTTGTCTAACCTTATAGTTTATTATTGTACAATATTAGCGGACACTTCCGCAGCTGTAGTGGATGAGTGCTGTGTGATATGTGCACTACATATGAACACCTCAACTCAGCTAACCGAAAATGATGGTTTGAGCTGTAGCTGGCTTATGGGGTGCTTAAAATCTCAGTAAAAGGTTATTTGATCCACAGCTTCTCAAATACTTTGTAATATACAAGTTGGTACTTGCAGCTTCATCAGCCTAAATTTTTTGTAAAAAACGGTAGATTGGCCACGTTCTGGTACTGAAGATTATTTATGTCCGAAATGTGAGGTGATGATTTTTACCTTACAATGATAATTTATTGTTATTGAATTTTATTACGGAAAACGTTTGGACTCCGTGTCCCGTAGGGCTAAGAGCCTCTTTTTAGTAATTTTTTTGAACGAAATCGGATCATTATGGAATCAGTCTGAAATATAGTTTCGGACTATTTGTGGGTCGTAGGTAAAACTGTACTTGGCAGTTATAGGTGGTAATTTATAATAGCCGCTTATAGTAAACTTTTTGCTTGGTTTGTGAGCCTTTGTCATTTCCTAGCAATAATGATAAGGCTGATCTGTGTCTATTTGACGTACCATAGGAAGAACTTTTATTAAATTGTTCTGCTAGAAACAAAGAAACTGTTTTTATAAGAGGAAAGTTAAGTAATGATAACCATTATCACGTTATCAATATTGGGTTAGGTACGGTACGGTAACGGTTGACTTATGATGATTTCGGTGAAATTGTCTATCGACGCAAAGTTAATCGTCAAAAAAAATATCTCTATCTATAGATTCTAAGAGTTCTGACTGTTAGAAATTTTATACAATTTTTATGTATTTTTTAACCATCGCCTATGTTACCCGTACTAAATTTTAATTCTTGGTGATTCATAAATGTAAATATAAGGTAAATATATAAATGAAAAGCAATATAATTGGTGCAAGATTTACATAATAATGTGTATATATTGTCACTTAATCGTATTCCAAGAGCAGAGGTATTGTGATATGTCTTTTAACAATGTCGAATATTTGCTAAGAGAATAATTTTTGGTAGGACGATATAATTAATATTCTTTGGAAATATTAAAGTAAGTAGTGTGTCAACGACACTTGACATATAGAACCTATACAACACGTGGAAGTATGTCTTCATACTAGTACCTATAACAAATTGACAAGACCAGTATTTAAATTTAATCGGAAAGATGACGAAATAGGATAGATAGATTTATATCGATGTTTCATTTTCACATTATTGTAATTATTTACCGCTAACATTAAATGTTTGTTTCATAGCGGTGATGTAAGATTGCTCTGACTCGTAAGACAGGTAAAATTAACAATTGGTAACTTTGTCTACAAAAACAATACCACTCTGCCGCAGTTGCGACGAAAATACTTGTATGGAAATGTCTATGTGCAGGCAGGTTACGTCTTTTGGGTAGCTCACTGTAACCTATTCTTTGGTAACCAACTTTGTTGGTTACCAAATAAAAGGTTATATATATATATATATATATATATATATATATATATATATATATATATATATATATATATATATATATATATATATATATATATATATATATATATATATTATATATATTATATATATATATATATATATATATATATATATATATATGTATATATCATATACATATACATATATATATATGGAAATTATGTTAAGAAAATAGTATTTATTGTTGAGTATTGAAAAAACGTTGATTGATTATGAACAGTCAGTGTCAGATTTGTGTGATTGTTGGAAAGAAGTAATTGTTTTGATTGTAAGATATTTTGTGAAAATATTAAGAGAGATTTGGAAAAGCAGCGTTTATCTCAAAGTAATAACAAATACTACAACTTTTGGGGGCTCGTCCGGGATACCGCTGTTTTCGTAAAGCTGGATGTTCTGAAAGTAAAAACACCGACGCGTAGTCATCGCCGCCATTAAGACTGTTTTCAGACGCTGCGCTGACCCGTATGAAATTTTTATGAAGATAAATGAACTGAGAGCGTCGGTGGCTCAGTGGTGTGGACTGTCGCCTTCCTACCGGGAGGGCTGAGTTCAAATCCCGACACGTACCAATGTATTTTCGAATTTTCGAAAAATATATGTACGTTATTCGACGCTCTTACGGTGAAGGAAAACATCGTGAGGAAACCTTCATGCACCCCTGCGAGAGATTCGAAGGTTGTGTGTGAAGTCGTCCAATCCGCACTGGGCCCGTGGACGACTAAGGCCTAATCACCTATACGGGTAGGCTCGTGCCCCGGTGGGGACGTTTAATGAGCTGATGATGAAATGAACTGAGTTTGGTAAAACCGCTGTTTTGTACGGCAATTGCGACGAAGACATAAGAAGATAAAATAATAAGAAGATAAAAAAGAAGAAGTTTGCAATCACAATGCCGCGAAAAAGACGAGAAATATAGTGCTGATGAAGAAGAACTAGAGGTGCATGTCTCATTCAAAGATTTAGAAAAGTCGATGACAGTCTTTACTGAGATGAACACCCGATTGATTCTTTCTTTGAAGAATTGGAGGACACTGCCCAAATTATGAAATGGACGCAGATCGAAATGCTGATTTATTCGAAAAGGCTTTTAGATGGAAGCAAAGCTATTCTTGCGATCGATCGGAAGGGTAAAGGACTATACGACCTTGAAAAAGGCCTTAAAGGAGGAATTTGGCCCAAAGT
Organism: Leucinodes orbonalis; assembly: GCA_019425675.1. Lineage (NCBI taxonomy): Eukaryota > Metazoa > Arthropoda > Insecta > Lepidoptera > Crambidae > Leucinodes > Leucinodes orbonalis. The sequence continues at coordinate 29,336 of PQWD01004016.1, forward strand.
TCAATAGTGCAATCGTGCATAAAAAGCTCGCCGCACGAAAGATGAAGAGCGACGAGTCTTTTCAGCAATATTTCCTCACAATGAAGGAATTAGAGCTCCATGGCAAAGTAGAAGATGCCGCTTTAATTGAATACATAATAGATGCATTCGTGACACAGAACTAATAAGGCTATTTTATACGGAGCTTCAGATGTAAAAGATTTCGTAAGAAGTTAGATATCTACAGTGAATTTAGAAAAAAGATGTCAAGTAAGCCACTCCATTTACACAATCATCCTCTAGGCATCAGATGTCTCGTGAACGTGTGAAGAGATGCTTTAACTGTGGTGATTCAGACCACCAGCTGCCGGCCTGTACTAAAGGAATAAATGCTTTAAATGCAATCAATATGGACACAAGTCAAATATTGTCCACAGCTTAAAAATACATTGAACATAAAAAATACGACTGGATTGGAGAAGACTATCTATAAGAAAATACATTCATGAGAAGAATTTACTGCACTCAGATACGCGGAAGTGATGTAAATTTAAGTGTCAAAACTGAGTTTGCAAAGATAAAAGACAGTATTAGGAACTTTAAAACGGACTCAACAGGACTGGAATTCCTGAGAACAAGGTTATACAGAAGGAATGTTCACAGTGAAAGTACAGATCGATGATTATTATACAGATATAGATTTTCACATTGTCAAGATAATGAAATTCCCGTAACTGTACTAATCGGCAATCCTATCCTAAAGGATTTTGAAGTTCGCTTTACTCCTGAAGGTATTTACATGAAAAAGATTATGCATCTAACACTACTGGCAGAGAATAAAGAAGACGGACAAGAATGGATATATTGGAGATTTGAAATATATACAGAACAATACGAAAGATGTGTAAGAATATAAACTTCTGAAAGAAGAAAGAAAGTAAAATTGAATTAAAGATAATACTCACCGATGAAGACCCAGTTACCAGAACCTCACGTTTATCATCTTTGGAGATGGCTGCTTCAATGCGCAAGTGAAAGAAATGGTTAGATGAAAAAGTGATTAAACCAAGCAAATCCCTATCGTCCTAGCTAACAGAAAGATGGATCAAAAAGAATGTGCATTGATTTTAGAATACTAACCGAAACCATAGCTTGTATAAAGAAGGCACAGATGAGGATGATCACATAAACTAATTAAGAAGATTTAGACAAAGAAGAATACCAAGATTTTATAATACAGAATGAGATACTACACAGATGAAAGATAACGATAAATTATTAGTTGTACCTAAGAGAATGCAAAATGAAATTGTTAGAAAAAACCAAAAGGGTCACTTTGGAATTTTAAAGACTGAGGATGATTAATAGGGAGTATTTTATAGAAAATTTAAATGACAAAAAGAAAGTCATTGATAACTGCGTTGAATGGCTACTCGTGGCACAAAAGAGGTAGAAAAGAAGGGTTCCTACCCCAACAGACAAAGGTGATAGGCACTGTCAACATATCACATTGATCATTTAGGCCCTATGACTTCAACTCATAAGAACTACAAGTATATTTTTCTGTTTTGATGCGTATACAAAATTTACGTGGATATATCCTGTCAAGACTTTAAGTACTGAAGAGGCTTTAAGATAAGTTAAGAATGCAGCAGCAAATTTGGCTCATCAGGAAAGAATTATATCGACCGTAACGCAGCTTTTACCTCTAATGACTTCCAGCAATATTGCAATGAGAAAATATATTACATATACCATCACCCACCGGTAACCGAGAGTAACGGCCAAGTAGAGCGTATACACCAGATAATTATAGCAGTAAGTAAACTAAGCGCTGATGATCCTACCAAGTGGTATCGTCATGTATCTAAAGTACAGAGATGTCTCAATAGCACTTACCAAAGATCCATAGGGATGTCTCCGTTTGAGTTGATGTTTGGTTGCAAAATGAGAGACAAAGACGATGAACTAAATAAACTTATAGAAGAAGAAACATTGAAAATTTTGCGAAACAAGAAAAGAACTAAGAAATAAAGCTAAACAGTCTATTCAAAAAATACAAGAAGAGAACACAAGAAATTATAATAAAAAGCGAAGAGAAGCCAAGGAGTATAATGTTGGAGATTTAGTAGCCATTAAAAAGACCAATTCTCTCAAGGAAAAAATTTAAATTAATTGTGTGAGGTAGACGTGCGCCCTTTTAAATAAAATATATAAAAATATTGTATATATTAGTCAAAATATTAGAAGAAAATTTACTTAAGTATAGAAATTATAAAATAAATAAATGAAGGGTTTTAAATCCCCAGCAAAAAAGCACAAAAATGTTCATATATTTTTTTATTAATTCCCTTTTACTGCTTCTTTTCTATTATTTTAGTATGTTACTTGAAAAACATACGTTATGGTATATATATTTTTTCTTTATTTACAGCCCAATACCGGAAGCGGTTAAAGAGCTCAGACTAGGCTGACAGAAACAAATTGGCTTTGATAACACGCTGCGGATCGGTACTTTGTTGAGGACAAATAAACACTTATTTGAATACGAAGTTTTTTTCTATAGTGATTATTAAGGTTTACTTTATATCAGGCTTCTGTAGCACTTGTAATTAGTGTTCTTTATTCATTATTTTTTAATTCATCTATTGTAATAGTGAGGGTTTAGGATTTTATTAATTTTAGCAAGTATATAACTCTCTGAGGGGCACGGTAATGAAAAGCATAACCTTAAATTATCTTACAGACGAAAACATAAATATTATATTATTTAAAACTATGAATGCTACAGAACATACAGTAATTAAATATACCCTATATTTAGAAAAACGCAATCAAACTTATAAGAGCTCTTATATTTTTCCTACAAGCCTAGGTCACCAGTACTTTAGTGATTCAGTTGTGTCGAGAACCTATAAACAAAATACTATAAATATCAACAAAGACACGTCAGAGCGTTACAAGCAATACTATAACGTTATCGAACTTATGAGAACTTCATTTTCTTTATGATATTTTAAAAAAACATCGAAGCAGTTTACCTTAATTGGCTGCAGGATAAACACAAGTGGATACTTGTATAAAAAAATAATTACGATTACAATATGTTATAATCTTACTCTAGACTTAGCTATTAAACTAATTTGAATATATTAATAATGTATATATGTATACATGAGTGGATGAAGATTTTCGATTTTTTACATTAAATGAAGGTGTTATGTGCCTATAAACCATATTGACCTTAAAATTTAACATTAAAGCTTAGTTTAAAAGATAGGATGTGATGAAGGAGTTATGTACGAAGAAAAAATATAATCACGTTGAATGAATGTCACATGGGCACTTAACGTATTCTTCAATTTAAAATGATTCCAATCAATAATTGGCTGTAGGGGATGAATGAGGTAAGTGCAAACAAAAGTGTGATTATGCTGCGTTAAAATGATGAAGGTGTTATGTTCCGCACTTGATTGACCCTTTCATTATGTCGCGACGTGTTTAATTGCCGAGTCGACGCACCTCGTCAGTGTTATTGTTTATAAAAAAAGTGCATGAATGTTTTTATTTTTAACTAAAATATCAAGAGCTATACGACTTGTAGAAGCTGCACTAAAGTCTTCTTATTCGCGTGATTTTAACGACGATAAAATCCAGGACAACGACGTTTCTAACATTAAAACTTTCGATCACGGTAAGTGTTTGATTGTACTTGTGTGAATCTAGGTAGATATTATATTTATGCTTAAGTAAACAAGATTTTGTACATATAGTTTATCAAGGAGACTTATGTCCTATAACCACTTTTGCATGCCTATTAAAACATTAAATAATCATCATACACTATTTAAGTTTATTGAGTTAGCACTGTTGATAAGTACAGAGTATCTAGGTGTTATGTATTATGACAACCAATCAAGTATTATATTTTCAAGCTGGCTGAATTTTTTTTACGCAATATTGCCTATATTTAAACATTCCAATATATATCTGCATATCTGGCCTATTTGCAGCACTACTAACAACAAACTTTTAGTGATTTTTTAATATATACAGGATGTTTTGTGACGGCTCTCCGAAAACTTCAACATGATGGTACCACCAATACAAGCAACTTTAAACACGGGGACACTCCAGGAAACGAAAAAAAAAACAGCTGTTCCATACATTTTGGTTGAGGTCAATGAACATTTTGTATGGCACAGCTGATTCCCTTCTTCGCTTCCCGAGCATATCCCCATAGTAAAAGCTGTCCGCATTGATAGGTACCATCACGTACCAAAGCATTTGGAAAGCCGTCCTTACACCTTGTATAATATAGCAAAAAATATGATATCTCCCTTTTTTTACAGATGAAAAAAGCAGATCAGCAGTTGTATATAAAACTGATAGTTCCTTGAAGAAAATGAGGCATGACTTCTGAATACGAAGACCTAGAACTAACTCCTCTCCAATCAGTACCTACCTTTATAAATCCAAATTTGACTTCATCAAACCAGACTAATGCTAGCTAAATACCGTAAATTCTGGTATTGTAGAACCCTCAGAAAAAGAAACATTAGGCTCGTATTTTAGTAATTTTTTGCAAAGTAGCGATCGACACAGGGTTACAAATAATGTTGCACTGTTTAATTGAATGAAAACGAGCATGATCGTGTCGATATTAGCGATTTTTCTTCAGGCAGTGATGAGGTCCACATCCCTGAGATTTTTTCATCTGATTCAGACACCAATGTCAATGACATGTTGCAGATACAGATCATTCACCATTACAGGACATACAAAATCAGCTAAACATAGCACTATAGAAGAGATACAAGCGCCATCTCGTAACGTAAACAGTTTCCTCCGAAGGAAAACAAATCTAAGCAACGTCCAAGGATGAAAAGAATTGGAAAAAGAAGCAGCAGCTTTAGCAAGAGAAAGAGGGGATGTATACTTGTCCTATAAAAATACAGTCATGCCACGGAAAACAATAAATGAAGGGGTATTATGCCATGAAAATTGTAGAATGGATTGCTCTAGCAAATTTAATAGTGAAGATAGACAGTCGATTTTAAATGATTTTTATAGATTAGACGTAAATGGTAAAATGCTCTCCTATTCAATTCCATATCGAGTAAACCTGTAGCCCGACATCGCACTAACGCGAAACAAAGAAGTCTGTTACTTACAAATATTTTGTTAAACATAATGGTGTAACAATGGAGGTTTGCAAATTAGGTTTCTGTTGGTCTGTATCAAATATCGCGAAAGAAGGTGGACGTAATTATACAGAAAATCAAAACTGGTGTTTCTGCTCCACTGCCAGACAAAAGAGGCAGGCACAATAATCGCCACATAAATTGGATGACGAAGTCAAACAACGTATAAAGCAACATATATCTCAATTCCTGCTGAACAATCTCATTATTCGTGTAGCAAAAATATATACAACTTTACTTGTTACCACTTTTAAATGTCACAAAAATGCACCAACCTTATCTAGCGATGTGTGAAGAGGATAATCTACCAGAAAAATACAGAATTAAGACGAGTACATACAATAACATTTTTGTGACAGAATTTAATCTATCTTTCGGGTACCCTAAGTGACACATGTGGACTTGTGATGCAGGCAATTCTAATGAAGTGCATGAATCGAATTACTACGCCGCAATTGAAGCAATGGCCACTGACAGAAAGAAACCCAAAGACAATAGCAGTTTATTATACGTCACTGTAGATTTGCAACAGACCATGCCACTTCCAAAAATACCGACTAATAAAGCTTTTATTTACGCCAGATTTGGTTTTATAATTTTGGTTACCCATGTCGTTGACCAGACGAAAGAAAAAGCTGTTTGCTGCACCTGGACAGAACATGTGGCTGATCGAGGGCAGCGTTGAGGTTGCTAGCGCGTTACTGAGGTTTGTTGAAGTAAACCAATCGTGTCGTGGTAAGCATCATTTACTTATATCGTCAGATTCGTGCGCTGGTCAAACAAAAACTTCAATATTATAGTGCTTTACCAATATATGATATTGAAAGGTTATTTTAAGATCATTGACCACAGATTATATATATATATATATAATATATATATTAATATATATATATTATATATATATTATAACTATATTCTAAGTAAGCAGACTAAGCACTATATATATATATATATATATATATATGTGCTTAGTCTGCTTGGACTAAGGTCTATGTTAAGACAATATGTGACACCAATTTTATAGACCAGACCTTAACCTATCAGTCAATTGCGACAGATTGAAAAGATCAAACGATTATAGACAAAAGTAGTGTAAACATTAAAAAAAAAATCATGGTCTATATATGTTTGTATACATGATATATGTATACATAACCCACCACGCGGGTTCAGTGAATTGTTGGGTTTTATCATACATAAACATACTTACACCCATTTTTTGTAAATACATACATATTAAACTTACAAATACCCAGACTATTACAAACAGACATATTCATGCACAAAAATGTTTGTAATGCCTGGGGATAGAACCCGGAACCCTGTGTGTAGTAGCCGGCCACATGGATCGTCAATATTATTAATATATTCAAATTAATTGGTTTAATAGCTAAGTCTGGAGTAAGATTATAACATATTGTAATCGTAATACTGGGTATATATGGGTAAACTGCTTCGATGTTTTTTTAAAATATCATAAAGAAATTGAAGTTCTCATAAGTTCGATAACGTTTTAGTATTGCTTGTAACGCTCTGACGTGTCTTTGTTGATATTTATAGATTAGGTTTTTTAGGGGTCAGTATTTTGTTTAGAGGTTCTCGACATAACTGAATCACAAAAGTACTGGTGACCTAGGCTTGTAGGAAAAATATTAGAGCTCTTATAAGTTTGATTGCGTTTTACTAAATATAGGTTATGATTTTAAATATTGTATGTTTTGTAGCATTCATAGTTTTAAATAATATAATATTTATGTTTTCGTCTGTAAGATAACACAGGTCTGCAACAAAAATGCTGTCTGGATATTTCCAACTGATTTCTATGTATTAAGGTGTTCTGAAAACTAAGAAAATACTCAAAAAATTTCAGAACGAAAGGTTTTTTTACAAAACGCACATTTCTATTACAAAAAAGGTATTTTTTGGGCTAACTTGTAGTCATAAACTATGAGTATAATTTTATTTTGAATACTGTTTTTAAATGTTTACAGGACATAACTATCATTAATTTCTAAAAAGGAACACCTGTTTGAGCTACATTTACAAATATAAACATGTTGTAACCTGAACGTGCGCGCTCCGACAGTGTAGAGTATGGCGCGGAACAATTAGGTACGTGTTAACTCGTCATTGTTTTATAGATCTTAGATCAATATAGTGCAATGTCATCTGTGCGGAAGTATGTGAATTCGTCAGATAGTTTCTGTTACATTTGTGGCGAATATATGATATTAAAGCAACAAGTGAATATTACGGACTTTGTAAAAAAAAGTATACTTTGCGTATTTTGGCCTAAAACTTGGAGATCAGGATAAATCTTGGGCACCTCATAGAGTCTGCAAACGATGTGTTGAAGACCTTCGAAATTGGTTTAAGGGCTTTCCATATGCGATTCCTATGGTTTGGCGCGAGCAAAAGAACCATAGTAATGATTGTTACTTTTGTTCATGTAATGTGAAAGGTATAATTCAAAATGGAAGCAGTCAATTTCATACCCCAATCTGCAATCAGCTACTCGTCCCATCCCTCATGGGACCGAAATACCACTTCCCAAGGTCCCTGCTACCTTGGAAGAGATTACAAGTTCTTACGAAGATGGTGCTGTACCTAAGTGCGATGACCAGTCAAGTTTTGAATTTTAAGATGACAACAGTCCGAAATTGTTTTCCCAGGGCGAGCTAAATGATTTGGTAAGAGACTTGAATCTTCCTAAAAACGCTGCTGAGTTGCTTGGAGCTAGGCTTAAAAGCAGGAATTTACTTTTGCCGGGAGTGTCTTTTTCCTGGTTTAGATATCGTGAGAAGCAGTTTACTTCCTACTTTGCCCAAGAGGACGAGTTGGTTTATTGTACCAATATTGAAGGTTTGATGGATAAATTTAAGATCTCATACGACCCAGCAGAGTGCGTATTTTCATAGATTCTTCAAAAAGAAGTCTTAAAGCAGTTCTGCTTCACAATGGCGGTTTCTATGCTTCCATCCTGTTGGCCATTCCGTACACCTCAAGGAAACCTATAAGAACTTGAAATTGATTCTTTCCAAATTAAATGGTTGGCAAGTGTGTGGTGATTTCAAAATATTGGTCATGGCGTTCCGACAACAATCTGAATTTGCAAAATTCCCTTGTTTTTTGTGTCTATGGGATAGGAGAGACCGAACAAACCACTGGACCAAAAAGTGTTGGCCTCTTAGGGAGCTTAAAGTTGGCGATAAAAATGTCCTGCATGAAACTTTGGTACCTCCTCATAAAGTTCTTCTACCACCGCTTCACATAAAGCTAGGATTGATGAAGCAATTTGTAAAGTCACTTCCAAGAGATGGAAATTGCTTCAAATACTTAATATGAAAGTTTCCAGGCCTCTCAGAGGTAAAGTTGAAGGAAGGTGTTTTCGTTGGACCAGATATTAGACGGCTTATAGCGGATCCACTATTTATCACAACCATGACGGATCCTCAAAAAGAAGGGTGGATTGCCTTTAAAGAAGTAACAACGAAATTTTTAAGCAATAACAAAGACCCAAACTACAAACAAATCGTCAAAAGAATGTTAAAAGCATTTCAAGCCTTCGGTTGCTTAATGAGTTTAAAAGTACATTTTCTTCATTCCCACCTCGACTACTTTCCAGAAAATTTAGGAGACGTGAGTGAAGAGCAAGGTGAACGATTTCACCAAGATATTAAGGAGATGGAAAAAAGATACCAGGGAAGATGGAGCGTCTCAATGATTGCAGACAACTGTTGGACGCTTCAAAGAGACCTTCCAGATGCTTCCCACAAGCGAAAATGTACCAAAAGGAGTCTCAGGGAAAAAGAAATGTATTAGTGCTTATTAATTAATGTATTTTAAATAAAAAAAATAGTTTTGTTACGCAATTATAAATTATAAATTTATTTTTAAAATTTTTATGTTTTATTTTACGGTAATAACTTGTTTAGCATAGACACCTACATTGTCAGAAAAACGTGACGTTCTAGGACAAAATGAAAGTTATTTTCGAATTCAGCATACCCAAAAACATAAGAATTCCACATAAAAACCAAAACAGCTCTTACTTTTTTTTTTTTGCAGACTTGTGTAATTTAAGGTTATGCTTTTCATTACCGTGCCCCTGAGAGAGTTATATACTTGCTAAAATTAATAAAATCCTAAACCCTCACTATTACAATAGATGAATTAAAAAACAATGAATAAAGAACACTAATTACAAGTGCTACAGAAGCCTGATATAAAGTAAACTCTAATAATCACTATAGAAAAAAAACTTCGTATTGAAATAAGTGTTTATTTTTCCCCAACAAAGTACCGATCCGCAGCGTGTTATCAAAGCCAATTTGTTTCTGTCATCCTAGTCTGAGCTCTTTAACCGCTTCCGTTATTGGGCTGTAAATAAAGAAAAAAATATATAACATAACGTATGTTTTTCAAGTTATATACTATAATAATAAAAAAAGAAGCAGTAAAAGGGAATTAATAAAAAAATATATGAACATTTTTGTACTTTTTTTGCTGGGAATAAAAAACCCTTCATTTATTTATTTTATAATTTCTATTCTTACGTAAATTTTCTTCTAATATTTTGACTAATAAGTAAGACAATATTTTTATTTACTTTACATTATTCAATAACTAAAATATATTACACCCTAAACACTTAAAAATAAATAATTAAAACTAAAAAATATAATTAAAAGAAGTCCCTTTCGGCAAAGTTCCGAAAATACTGGCAGCGTTACCCCTTTGGATTGCCAGACTGATTCTTTGTCCAAGGTTGCTGCCAGATCTAATAATATCTTTTTGACTAATATATATAATATTTTTATATATTTTATTTAAATGGGCGCACGTTTACCTCACACAATTAATTTAAATTTTTTGGTCTGCTGGCAGAAATTTTAAAATGATTTCATTATTTCTTATTTAAGCAGTGCCTTTGTACACATTTTGCCGAGTACCTCATTTGTATTCTATCAGTGTGTGCGATACAAAATCGTATCGTATAAACGATTAAATAATTTTTCAATAAAAAATCTAATTTGTTGAGTTAGTAAAAGTCGGAGGAATTGAACATTCCTCCGACTAAGGAGTTAAGGTTTTAAAATACACTGAAAACAATCTCTCACAAATTTCACAATTAATAGCGTCGGGCGGAATTCAACTACTTTCTTGATCCATTATCTTGTTGGCTAACTAGTTAAGGGTATACAATTATATGTTATATTGATAAATATTAATGAAATATTCTTACCGGTTTTTTTATCCCCGGTGCCTGGAGGAAGGAGTCCACCGAGTTGTTTTTCCGGGATGGGTTTTACGGGTCTGTAACATTTGAAAATATGGCATTATTATAATAGTATCTATGATGAATATGATAGTCTTTATTTAATCCTGAGCAAATGAGGAACAAGTGATTAACTACGTGGTCTCTGTATGTAAAATAAAAAAACGCATAATGTGGCCAAGATGGTTGCCACCCAGGTTCACTAGTATTCATCTAAAGTCCGAAAATAAAAACATTATAGAACGTAAAACTTACATTTTGGTTCAAGCACGATAGTGTTCCCTTTGTCATTACTGGCAGCTGAAAAAAAACGATTTATTTATAAAAATATAATTATTTTACAAATATACACTATTTTTATTAGTTACGAGCATATAAGTAGCCATTGTTTTAACCTTTCGTGTACTACGGGGTATTGCACACCCCAGTCCACAAAAATCAACAATAATTTGAAAACTATAAAAGCGCGGGAGCACATGTTTTCAGTAGCTGGAGATGCGATGTTGCCGCTTCGATTGGCGCCATTACATTTGTCAGGTGACGGCCACCAAGCTAGTTACACGCGTCGTAAGTGCGCGCGGGCATCACGCACCCAACCTTGTACGGCCCGTTGTTATAAAGGTATGTTGCGAAATAGAAGATTTTTGTATTTATTATTTGTTTAAGTGTCCTATAATAGAGTTAATTGTTACAGATATAAATTTTACAGAACAGTCTCAAATGACAGATTCGAAATATTTAGAGCACTTTTTAATGACTCAAATGAGCCAGAGAATGAGAATTTTGAGGAAGACTCTGAAAATGCTTCCGATCATTTGAGCATTCAAAGTGATATAGGTAGCGAATTCGAAGCTGAGTTGCCTTGTTCTGATTCTGACAGCGATGACGATGTACCGCTTTCGGAACTGCGCCAAAATAGAGCGGGTTCATATTATTACGGGTAAAGATGGAGTTACAAAATGGCAAAATGATCCATACAGAAGCAATATTCGGAGCAGAGCTGAAATATTATTACTCATCTACCCGGTGTGAAAACGGTTGCAAAGGACAAGATGTCACCTCTTCAGTGTTTTGATTTGTTTATTACTGATGAAATGATTGACGAGATTGTGAATTGTACGAATGAAAAAATACGCATGCAAACCGTTAGTGATCATCAGAAACTTGAAACCACAAAGAAGGAGATGAAAGCACTGTTTGGATTACTCTTTATATCGGGTTTAGCACGTTCTGGTCGTCAAAGTACAATAGATGTATAGTCCACTGATGGCACTGGATGGACATTTTTCGAGACACAATGAGTAGAAATAGATTTACTTTTTTACTGAATAACCTAAGATTTGATAGTATATCTAAGAGGAGCGAGAGAATTCAGTGAATTGGGAATTTCTGTAGTAAAAGAGCACTTGAATACAAGAAGACAAAATCAAAATTTCTAAGTATTTTGGGATCTCTGAAAATGTATCAGAGCCTCCTGCATAAAGGCCCAATATGATGCAGAGATGTTCAAAATGTCCTAGAAAAAAGGATAAAAACCAAATACACGTGAAAAATGTTACCAGCCAATATGTATGGAGCATGCTGATTTCTTTTTGTCAAGACTGCGGTAATTTTGATACCGATGATCTCAATTGCAATCAATGATTACTATGTTTATTTTTAGTTTAGTTCTTAGTATATTCATTGTTGATTCCTAAACTTAAACAATTTGTGATAATTTACATGTGCCATATTAAATCAATATATAAGAAAAGCAAAGACGTATTATTAAGATTAAAAAAGTTGTGATTCTGTTCTTTTATTGATTAAAGTAATAATAATAATAAAGCACTTCTTTTTTTTTAATTTAAACCTATTGATTACAATGTATATTCCATAAACAAAACACTCCAATAATTAAAACACACTAGCCATAATTACATCTTATATTTTTGGGTATGTCACACCCCACCTAGTATAGGAGAGGCTTTTTAGTCACCTGGTATACGGAAGGTTAATCAATAATTAAAATTGTTATCAAGAAACACCCTCCCTCCCCACTGAAGTGTTAGAGAAAAAACTAGGAAACCATTTAAGCTACAGAGATCCAGTCACAACAGAAAATCTGTTGAGGCAGTTGAATATATATATCGGACTGTTGTGAATGAACGAATTTTGTAACAATAAAATAGTTTCAGCCTATTGCAGCCCATATAGGGTACCTTATAACCTACGAGTGTATATCTACATCTTTATAATCATATCTTAAATATTTAACAATCCATAGTAATAAAATCAAAAATTAAAACTAAGTACTTACCATTTATGCAAACGATGGCCGCAGCCGCGATCAGGAGCACGATTACTAGCTTCGACATTTTGGTAGATATTCGGTAATTTGCTTGTGAAGAGAGGTCTATTTATACGGTTCTTACGATGACGTCGAAGGCAAACACGTGTATTCAGGGGAGGAATGGCAAAATAGACCTGTATAATATTATTAGATTTTCTAGAAGTTTCTACGACGGTTTTCATATAATATAAGATCTGCAACAAAAACTAAATCTATGGCGCAACCAGATTTAGCAAAATTCAATAACTGTATAAATAAAATAGAAAATGTTATTCTAGTGTATATCAAATTGAATTAAAAATGGGTTCACATTCGTACATCGTAATAGGTTGACAGGCATAAGACAGGTGTAAGGGAGCTTTCATATTGAAACTTTAATTAATCCCATAAAATTAATTTGACGAAATGGATAATTATTTGAAAGTGTTAATAATCTACGCCCCGACATTTTGAATTTGCTTTATTATATCACAACTAGCATTTGTAATATAATAATGAATTTTGTATTGTAATATCTATCATTGCATATAATTATGGTAGGGGAATCGGGGCAAAGTTGACATTATTTAAATTTATATTTCATAGCTTTTCCAGGAAATCAAATAACTCTTATAATAACAGCTAGCATCAACTGGAAATCACTTATAATAACATAAATATGAATTGTTTATTCAACAATTATAAGAAATAAATAAAATCCACTGACATTCATACTGCGGCGTTTAGCCTTAAACTAAGCATTTAGCCCGCAATATGGGTACTAAGCAACGGGTAAGCATACTAATATACTTTTTTCAATCCTATGAAAACTAAGCCCCTAATAGGTTTTGAATGAAGAGTGCGACTGTGATTTTTAGTGAATCCTTGGAAAATACACCATTTCATACAATTAGCCGTGGGATTAAATTCCGCGGGGAAACGTCACTTGTGCGATTTTTCCTAGATTGGTTAGGACATTGCAGGCTGATCAACCTGTTTTTCTGAATATACAGATGATTTCGTGCTTCGAGGGCGCGCTTATCTGCTACAATCTAAGGATGGTAGCCTTTAACACCCCCCAATCCGCATTAGACCCGTGTTTTGGGTTACGGTCCGATCTACCCATAGCTACTTGTATGCTGCGCGGGAAGGCCTCGGCCATGCAGTGTGCCATTAAAGGCTGATGATTATGATGATGGAATTCATCGGGGCATGCATCGGGGTCTCATTGAAAATCTTATTCTAATATCATCACCCTATTCAGTGGCACCACATGCCCCCCTGAAAAAGGTGGTACCTCCTATCAAGAGTACTACAGAGGAGTCGTTCATGTTCCGATAATGTTCTGTTTAAATCGAATTATGATTCAAATAAGCATTTTCATTTACCTCATTAGTTATAAGTAATTTAATAAGAATTTGATAATATTATAATATGCACTTGTGCAAACGGATTGTTCGAATGTTTAATTTTTTGTGACCAAACATGTTGCATTGTTTCTAAAAGTACTCAGTGGTTTTATTATAATGAACTTTTCAATAAATTCATTTCACCTACTTGTTTAAGATATGGAATGTAAGAAGTAAATTTGATATGGCGAAGACAATATTTTATGTTTCATATATAATAAAAGAAATAATAATCGCCAATTTATTTTACGTGTCTTTTTAATTTATACACTGTCCTAACTTGGCGACGGAATTTCCAACTCATCACCATTTTACGTTTCACAACTTTAATACAAGCTCCTCAAAAATAATTGATTTAAATTTATATGGACAACATCATCACTACATAGTATAAAACAAAGTCGTCGTTGAAGTTTCTTATATCATTTTAGATAACATGATATTAAATAATTTGAATAGTTTGCGCGAGAGCCACTTCCAAAGTTGAAAAAAGTGAGTTCCCCGCCTAGTTTCTAAACTAAGGGGTTGAAAAATCGAAAAAAAATATGATATACATGACTATAAAATCTAACAACGAAATTTAATTTGAACGAGTTCTGGTGTGTACTTTTTTTATACGTCATAGACGGTGAACCACTATTTTTTCATATGAAAGCTGTAGTAGGTGCTTAAGTAAATAAAAATAATTTTATTTTATATTCCTTGCTGCTGTGGAACCCTACACGTGCGAGTCCGACACGCGCTTGGCTAAACTTTTTAAATATATAGAGTGATTCAAGAAGAAGGTTTATATGTGTAAAAACATCCATTGAATAGTGGAGAAATACTGTTATTTTTAGGTTCGTAATTGTTGTCGTAAGTAATTGCATTTTTTCCGCTTCTATATTGCAAACGCAGGCTGAACCCTACAAGATTTATGAAAATAATGTACTGAGTATTGCATACATTAAAAAGGTCTACAGAAAACATGCGGTTTTTTGCAGAACTGCGTAATTTAACAAGTTCTTGTACTTAATGACTAGTGCCTTAGTGGACACGATGTTCTAAAATGCTCATGTACTTGTTTGCTCGTCATTTATTCGCAGGCGTTTGTAGTATTCATGAATCTCGAATGTATCTACGAATTTTGCCGTCGTCGTAGTAGTAGCGGAGGTCAAGCGTGGATTTTTAATGTGACTCAACTGAAGTGTGTCAGATAATTATTTAGATAAAATCCTTGTACCATCTAATATACCTTTACAAAGAATGAATAAATTTTTGACAATGAATCATCCATTGAAGATTACGATTAGGAATTGTAAATTTGAATCTGTACGAGTTTCTATAATCTATTTACGACAATTCATATTTAATTTTATATTAATAAATACAGACTTTAATAAATAAAAAAGCGTATACCTTGTTTCTAGTTTTCAGGACTATTATTTGTTGATGTATATAAAATCTGTCGCGCCAGAGTATCCCACGATCACGTTTCTTTACAGATATCTTTCAAATTATCTACTTTATGCCACATCCAAATCGCCAAGCATTTTAATACGACACTTTTAAGGGTTCTGTTTACATATAATTTGAATTTAAGACACACTCGAGAAACTTTTTTTTTCGTTATAGGCCTTCCTTGTTCAATACAAGGAAGGCCTATAACGGTTAATTATTTATTCATTTTAACTGGTTATTTATTTATTCATTTTTTATGCATACAAAAAAATAGTATATCAATAATAACAATTGAAATAATAGTAAAAAGGTACTTCTTATGCCAAATGGAATCTCTTATAGCAGACTTAAAAAAGTAAAATATATAACTGAAAGAGGCAGATTAAGTGCGCATCCATGTATAAGCTTACAACGATATCTTGAACAAAAATCACAAATAGAAATACATTTTAATACATATTCACGACCCATTTGGTGTTGCGGTTGAGTTGCGGGTTCGATCCCCGGGCAGTACAAAAATTTATGTGCATGAACATGTCTGTTTGTAATGGTCGGGGTGTTTTCTATCTATAATAATAATAAATAAATAAATAAATATCCACTGACATTCACACAGCGCCATCTAGCCCCAAGTTAAGCGTTAAGCCTGTATTATGGGTACTAAACAACGGATAAACATACATATATACATTTTTTTTTGTAAATACATACATATTATACATAGAAAACACCCAGACCATTACAAACAGACATGTTCATGCACACAAATGTTTGTACTGCCCGGGGATCGAACCCGGAACCCTTGGTGTTACGGCCGACCTCTCAACCGCAACACCAAATGGGTCGTCACTAATAATATGTATGTATTTACAAAAAAAATGTAAATAACTATGTTTATCCGTTGTTTAGTACCCATAATACAGGCTCCACGCTTAACTTGGGGCTAGATGGCGCTGTGTGATTGTCAGTGGATATTTATTTATTTATTTATTAAATACAACATAAATACATATTCAATGAACTTCCATCCTCTATCCAAGAACTTTAAACACATACATACAATTAACAATCAGTACATTTCAATACATATACTTCCATATAAAAACAAAATAATTATATTTACACTCGTATATGTTTTACAATGAAAATAATTAAAATAAATATATAGGAAAGATAGAATTCCGTGACACGTCTTTTAAATATGGAAATACTAGGGGCTATCACAAATTTTAGGAGAAGTGAGTTCCACAACCTAACTGCATGAACAGTGAGAGAATAGGAAAAGAAGTCGGACTTATGCGGTGGAAAAGCAAGCATTGATTTTAAGTAAGACCTGCAAGAATCTTCAGTATTTCGAGTAAACGAAAGACAAGACTTTAAGTACGTGGGATAAGAAGGATTATAAAGAACGTTGAAAAGAAAACAGAGAAAACGAGAATTCCTACGAAGTCTAATAGGAAGCCATCTAATTTCAGACCGATACATATATATATATATTATATATATATATATGTATATATATATATATATGTATATATATGTATATATATATATATACATATATGTATATATATGTATATATAATATACATATAACCTTTTATTGGTAACCAACTTTGTTGGAGTTACAGTGAGCTACCCCAAAAGACCTAACCTGCCTGCACATAGACAAAGTTACCAATTGTTAATTTTACCTGTCTTACGAGTAAGAGCAATCTTACATCACCGCTATGAAACAAACATTTAATGTTAGCGGTAAATAATTACAATAATGTGAAAATGAAACATCGATATAAATCTACCTATCCTATTTCGTCATCTTTCCGATTAAATTTAAATACTGGTCTTGTCAATTTGTTATAGGTACTAGTATGAAGACATACTTCCACGTGTTGTATAGGTTCTATATGTCAAGTGTCGTTGACACACTATCTACTTTAATATTTCCAAAGAATATTAATTATATCGTCCTACCAAAAATTATTCTCTTAGCAAATATTCGACATTGTTAAAAGACATATCACAATACCTCTGCTCTTGGAATACGATTAAGTGACAATATATACACATTATTATGTAAATCTTGCACAATTATATTGCTTTTCATTTATATATTTACATAGGTGAATAACCAAGAATTAAAATTTAGTACGGGTAACATAGGCGATGGTTAAAAAATACATAAAAATTGTATAAAATTTCGAGCAGTCAGAACTCTAAGAATCTATAGATAAAGATGTTTTTAGGACTATGGGTCGATTAACTTTGCGTCGATAGACAATTTCACCGAAATCATCATTAGTCAACCGTGAACCCGCCTCACATCATATTGATAACTTGATAATGATAACAACTTTCCTCTCATACTTTGACCGTCTTAGAACGGTCGAGACAAAGACAATCTCTAATAAGTAATTTCCCTTTAAAAAGTAAAAAATAATAAAAGAAACTTAATGTTAAAGTACCTAAGAATCTATTGATAATTCTAAAAAAAAACCGTCGCGTTGGGGGACCGCTTCTAATTATTTCTTTCTTATCTACGATATTTTTCATAAGATGGTTACCTCGTTAGGCTTTTACCCAAAACTTTTTGAAGGAAATTCATGAAAGTTTTTGAATTATTCTCTTAATTTTGTTTTTAAGTCCATCTCTGTTACTTAATAAGACAATTTGTATTTGAATTGTTAGTTTACGAGCGGTCCCCCAACGCGAGGTTTTTTTTAGAATTATTAATAGATTCTTAGGTACTTTAACATTAAGTTTCTTTAATTATTTTTTACTTTTTAAAGGGAAATTACTTAAGTTCTTGTGTCGGGGATTTTTAAAATTTAATTTTTATTTCATACTTTTTATAGGTAGGTTAGGTTAAGTTTCGGTTCGGTTACTCTCCCCACTTTCACGCCTCACAACTTTTAAACAGCTCAACCGATTTTCATCAAACATGTCTAAGAACTCTTGCACATAAGTCAGCTTTTATACAAAAAAAAAACTAAATTGAAATCACTGCATGCTTTTGGGAGTTATAATGCCACAGACAGACAGACACGTCATACTTATAACACTCCTCTTTTTGCGTCGGGGGTTAAAAAACGGATAAGTGTATTACGTCATGCTCCCCAGCAACCCTTATGATAGCTAATATGTTTTTATTCATCCGACACGATTGAGCCCAGTATGTACTTACTTAGTAGAGTTTTAACAAAATGTACTTGTGTAGATGACTTCGTACAATTATAAAAATAATGTTTAGGGCTGCTGTAGAGCATTTCCCCAGCGACCCCATATTGAAAGGAAATACATTGCAAATACTGAGGATGTACGTAAATACTGCCGTTATTTATGAAATGTACTCGTACATACCTGTTGATCAAAGGGAGTACAATTATTTTTAACACCTTTATTTATTTTAAATTCAGTGCAATTACGAAAATTAGCAATTCATGTAAAATATTTTTATCACTGCTGGGCGAATTCCTTTCAAAATAGAGATAAAAAGGAAGAAGAAGGGTACACAAGGATAGAAAACCAGGTGTTCCATAATATATTATGCTCCAATATAGATAACCTCCATGTTTCTACAAAAAGAAGTGAAATCCCACCAAAAGCATTCCGTAAAAACCATACAGCGTGGTCGGTGGCTTAATGGTGTGGACTGCGGATTTGAACCTGCGCCCTCCCAGGCGCAGGTACAAATCCGGCCACGTACCAATGTGATTTCAAAATTATATGTACGTTATCCAAAGCTCTTACAGTGAAGGAAAACATCGTGAGACTAAAAGGTTGTGCGTGAAGTCGTCCAATCCGTACTGGGCCCGACTCGGTCTGGTCAGGCCTATAAACCCGCGTACGGGTAGGCTCTTATATTTCCTTTTCTCTGTTTTTTTAGGGTTGGCAAAGAAATCGTAGCTTCTTCGAAGTAAAAAGATTCCATTAGTGGCGATTCACTAACTATCTGGTGAATCGTTTCCATGTTTGCCTACCAATAAAAATAAATAAAATTCATTTCATTTTAATCAAATAACTATTTTCAACAAACATACATTTAGGTATGTTCTATTGGAAAAATATCAACTATTCATTTATACAAAACGTAAATAGTTACCACTTAAAACACCTTCGTTTGAGGATCACTGTTGCCTGTTCTCCTCTGAACATTTGCTGCTTGCATAATTTTCACGTCAACTCTTCAGGTATAAATATGAGACTTGATTTTCAGCATATTACCAAAACCAAGATGTCGAAACTAGTTATCGTACTTTTGATCGCAGCCTTCGCCGTTGTCTGCATAAATGGTAAATTATTTTATTGTGCTTCAATTTTGTTTTCTGTTTTCTATAAGGTTACGGTATATCCATGCCTTGTGATGTGTTAGTTAGTTCGGGTTTATTTCATGTCAAATTTGAGTGGATTTATAAACACTATACATGTTTATAGTAATATAAATGAGCACGAGATATGTTATCTGTTGATTATTTTACTTTTCTCATCGCAGAACTAAATATTAATGCTTGACTTGACCGCTGGAGACGCCTTAAAGCGACATTTAATAATAGATTATCGATTGTGTCTGCTTTCCTGGCAGTCAGTGCGTTAATAGACCTAATAGAGATAGATAGAATTTTAATTGATGATGATAACTATGTACCGACTTTAAACTTGATATAAAGTTGTTGTCTTTTAGTTTTCAAACTAAAATCCTATATCCGCGAACACACTAAACTGAAATATAAACGCAGAGTCGAGAGAAACAGCTAACATTAGGGTTCCTTCACAAAATTTATGCGAGGTACGAGTAGTGTTTAATGTACCGCCATAATGTAGAAGGTATACAATTTGCTAATTTCTCATTTATTTTGCAGCAGCCGAAAGCCCCAAGGATAGTGTTGTGTAAGTACTGAATATGGTTTTTATGTTGTCCCTAAGCTAGATCTTACGGCACCTGCGGAAAAAGTAGAGGAAGTTAAATATAATATTCCGCTCGCGCCGCTACGCTTCGCGACCCCTTGACTTTTTTCTGATCTACAGAATTACCGGTAGTTTACAATTTTTTAATGAGCAATAATGCATTTTATCGAGTATTTGCTCAGTTTGGTGCACCTTATCCAGATTGGCAAGTTGTAGTATTATTGGAAATAAGTTATAAAGTTCTTCATCTGGAAAAAATGGGGGTTGAAGTGATAGTTTTTTTTGTGAGCGTATATTTATTTACCCTCATGGATATTTGATGTTACTAACAAGTAAGATGGACCACGTGCTGAGGCAACAAGCCAGTTTTGGAATTATGATCATAACTCAATAATTAGTGACATTAAACAAGAAAGAGGTTTTTACTATAACAAACGATATACCAGCTACATTCCATAATGTGTTTATATTATTACAGTAAAGCCATAGATCAATCTAAGCAAGACGAAATGCGGATAAAGATCTTGCACATAGTGTTACAGTAACAAAATCTTTGTAATAATATATAATTGTAAAACTACGTAGTTATATGAAAAATCTCTGTAACAAATGATATAAAAATTTGAAAATGAGTGACTACCGAGTATCTCCGAATACTACTTATTCCGAACTGGTGGAAAAGTCCTTTAAATATAATTACAATAATTGACACTTCAAAAGTATCTGTAAAAGATAAAAAAAATCAAAAACAAAATATTTCAAATTTTTAATTTTAATTTGACTTGATCCTAGATTTCCACAAGCTGACTTCCCAGATCCAAACATCAAAGATCCAGACTTCCCAACAGGTCCCGATCAGCCACAGAACCCGGTAAGTAATAATGACTAAAGAACCCAATGAACAAAAAAAAATAAATTATTGAAAGATTTTCCGTGCCTTGTTGATGTAAAAAGTAAAGATTCGGGAAAAACAATCGAAAAAAGTGTTCCGAATGCAGTGACAGCACATATACACATATTTCGAAAGAGCATACATTTACCTAAACAAAGAGCCTACAACTGTATTCTCCACTTATACTTTTGATAAGTTATATAATTGTCTTGTGAAATCAATCAATTGTCAAACTTTAGTATGGCCGTGTGTGGCCGGAACGTTCGAAATACGTGGAATCAAACGCGACCGCTTATATTTCGTTCCAAGTACTTACTTTCGTTAATTTGGCAATTTTTTCATATTAATTTACATTGTTATCGTGTTTTAATGTTATTTTGTGTATTTCATATATTTTAACAATCCATACTAATATTATAAATGTGAAAGTATCTCTGTCTGTCTGTTTGTTACGCTTTCACGCCAAAACGGGCTGAACGGATTTTATTGAAACTTGGTATATTGATAGTAGGTAACCTAGAATAGGTTTTAGGCTACTTTTATTCCCGTTTTCACCCCCCACTCCCCTAAAATGGGGATTGGAAGTTTGTATAGAACATCCCGCAATTTTGGCAGTACGACGCTGAAATTTGGTATGCGAATTACATGTCACAAAAGAAAAAATATGGCATATATATTTTTTCCAAAATCCACCCCCAAACCCTTCAATTAGGGGAGGAAGTGTCATATTCGATTTTTCGCAGTTTTAAGGCAGATTTTATTGAAACTTGGTATGTTGATAGTAGGTAACCTAGAATAGGTTTTAGGCTACTTTTTGTCCCGTTTTCACCCCCCACTTCCCTAAAATGGGGGTTTAAAGTTTGTATGGAACATTCCACAATTTTTGTAGTACGACGCTGAAATTTGATGTGCGGACTATTTGTCAGAAAGGAAAAAATATGGCATATCTTTGAGAGGGGATCCGTTTTTGGAAATAGGCTCCAAAACTTTTAAACTTGGGCGGGGGATTCCTATGTATAGTGATATATATGTATACATAATTTTTCTTTCTAAGTTTAAACAGTTTACAAGGTAGAAAGTTAAAAATTTGTATGATGGCTGTTTGTCATGAACAATAGTAGCAGTCTTGCATATTGAAGTTTTTGCAAACCGGCCCTTAAAGCCTTAAATAAGAAAAAGAAGAAGCAGTATTGCAGTGTTGAAATTATTCTGTTTTCGTTACCAAGTGGATGGCTCCATTTTCCTGGTAACGAAAACAGAATAATTTTGTCATTTCCGAATTTAACGCGGGCGAAGCCGCGGGCAAAAGCTATTTTATTTATAATTATTTTAATGTGACTCACACAGCATCAGGTGCAGCCAGAATATCAGTGCTGCAGTGGTATATTATGACTAGTAAATGTTTCTTTTGTTCTATGTGTATTAGAAAATAGTGATTCCTTCAAGGTTACATTGAGTTGCATTAAATATCGTGTCACTTACAAAACTATACGAATACAAACAAACATTTTATTTCAGTAACTTAATCTAAGTAACAAAGTCCTTGTGGGAACTTCCCTTTAGGCGAAAATGCCTGTAATGGAAAGAACCGCTCTTTTAACAATCAGTATCAAAAATCAACATTAACATTAATACTTTAATTCAAAAAAATAAAACAAATACATAGCGATTTTTTTTAATAATTACTTTTTATTAGATACTGCTCTATATGTGTGCGTGTGTGTGTGCGTGTGTGTGAAAAATGTCTTCTCATTGTTACTTTAACCATTTTAATTGAAATCACTTTTTATTACAGGGAAAACCTACCACACAGAAACCATAGTACCACAAGGGTAAGTGATCAATATTGTTATTTATTGTAAAAGTGTCCAAGAAAGCACACAGCCTACCAGTCAGTCGATGGTTAATTTCGGGTATCCGTCAGCCAGCCTATATCGTCCCACCGTAGCCACCAGGCTTTCCCACACACCAGAGCTATGAGGGAATTTAAATAAATAAACTTCGATATTACATATATCCACTGACATTCAAACATCGCATCTAGCCCCATGTTAATAAATAAATATTGACTGACATTCACACAAGCTTAGTCCCAAGTTAAGCGTGAAACTTGTATTACGGGTAACAACTGATAGAAATACTTTATTACCGTTTTTTCGTAAATATATACATAAGAAAACACCCAGATAGATATGTTCACGAACACACATGTTTGTATTGCCCGGGTATCAAACCTGAAACCCTTGGTGTAGTAGCCGATGTCTGAAACATTACACCAAATAGGTTATCAAATTAAGTTAAGCTTGTATAAAGGGTTCTTAACAACTGGTAAACATACATTTTTTTTTGTAAATACTTACTTATTACACATGAAAAACCCAGACTAATACAAACAGGAATGTTCATGCACACACTTTTTTGTACTGTTCGGGGATCGAACCCGGAAGCTATGGAGTCGACGTCTCAACCATTTACACTCAATGGGTCCTCGATTTGGACGTAAGCCACAACAAGTGCTAAGCGCGGTGGAACTGTAGATAAATGTTATTCAGCCAGCCATGCGACCAGCGAACATTGTGAATATTTTAATAACTTTGACAGAAATAAACGATCGTCAACACAAAATGCTTATCGCTACTTTTACGAAACATAGAGATGTATAATTTAAGTCAGTAATTATGGTTTAATTAAATTCAAAATTCAACTTCTCTCGTTACATTTTATAATGCATGCTAATCGTTACTTCACGTCACACTTCCAGGTCTGCCAAACATCTGTATTAACATCAAAGAACTGGCATCAGCATCAACCTTTTTCCATGGAATTTACACATTGTTACTTGTGACAATATGAATTTTGTATTCTAATAATAATGCATATCAAAAGTTAACTGTTTGGTTTCATTGTTTTCCTTCACCTTTTGTGCAAGTCTATGATAAAATCTTCAATAATATCTTATGAAATTTGCGTATCCGTGAAATATTGTAAAATATAATCTTGTTTGATTTTATTCAACAATAAAGTCTGTAGTAATCATTACGTTAACTTATTAACAATATTTTTTTAGAATGCTTCATTTTTTAACTGTTCAAATTGAGCTTTTGTTTATAAGGCAGACCGAAAGCTTGCCATAAATTATTTAAGAGATTAATATTGAGGAGATAGTTGTCTGTATCTTATGGTTAAACAGGGAAATTATTGTATCCATTGTTGTTGTTAATCAATGTGTCCAATTGGTTTCACCTTTTCCCCACAAAGATGATCCAGAAACACCTTCCATTGAGCTGCAGTCTTTTGATTTGACAGGGCTACCGTAGTCTGGTGACATATTCATACCGGTATTCAGATCACTTTAGGTAGGCAAGTGTTTATTGTTAACAGGAGTATTTGAGTTCGACCAAGGTATTTATATTAGTGCAGGCAGGGCAAATCCATGAGGCCAATAACTCGCTGTTGAGGCCACAAAATAAACGATTTGGTATTTTAAGGCACTGGCGATGAAAATGCCCTATACACTTAGCAAATATCATGTTATCATCACCAGAACTAATGGCTTTGTTACATTGTGCGTTGTCACAAAAAATAAAAATACTACTGATGCAGGGGTTTGCACTTATTAGGCATATTTTTGATGCCTGGGAGGACAAGCATGATGCAATAGGAGTTTTTTGCGATTTGTCTAAAGCTTTTGACTGCGTCGACCATAAAACACTTTTATTAAAGTTGAGACATTACGGTGTATCAGAATGCTCATAGAGTCTTGTAGAATCTTACCTATCTGAAAGAGTGCAAAAAGACTGTATTACTGGCACAAATTCGCATGGTGCCCTTTTGTTCTTGGGAGTGCCCCAAGGTTCAATTTTAGGCCCTCTATTATTTTTAATATTTATAGATGACCTCCCTTACTATTGTAAAAGTCTTTCGGATATAGTTCTGTTTTCTGATGATACGTCATTGATTTTTGATGATTACAGACGCAAGGAGATTTTTGACGATGTAAATAAAGCTTTGTTCTCAGA
>PQWD01004017.1:0-44238 GCA_019425675.1 Leucinodes orbonalis
GGTTGTAATGATCGGGAACACATAACGAGGCAAAGAATTCCATTCCTTTGCGGTGCGCATTAAGAACGAAGCACCATAGCGGGCTGTGCGGATGTGTGGAATGTCTACCACGTAAGGATGGAACGCTCGCCTCCGTCTTGTATCCGATGGTGAAAAGGGGCTGGTGGAATTAACGCGTGTAATTCCATCGCACACTCACTGAAATGTAGCCTGTAAAAAACTGATAGCCGTGCAACTCTACGACGATGCTCGAGGCTTTGCAGCTTAGCGTCAGTCAGAGTAGGGTCGCCAATGAGCCGTTTCCTTGCAAGATTCGATGCAGGCTGTTCTGTTTTTGTTTCTGTTTCTCTAATGTCGATATATCCACAGATACACGCCGACGGCGCGAATGTGAACAACACATTTGAGCACCGCTGGGCGATCCACGAGCGGCCTCCAGGGCTGGACTTCTACAACTGGACGGGACGATGCTTGAGCACCGGCGGGGTCTACGAGCCGCATGGAGTTGACATCGACACACGGCATCCAGAGAATTACTGCCGACCTGGCTTGGAGGGGCTTTGTAGACTTGGAGATTTTACTACAAGGTATATAAACGACTGAACCATATAGATAATTAAACTTGTCCAAGAAAAATCTCCAGGAGACCTACATATCTCCATCAAACATTAGATTTTTCTTTAGTTTCGATTGGCCTAAGGAAGTTTGGTAAGTACAAATAACTTTGCCACTAGTAAGGCTAGTCGACATCACAGGAGACCGAAGATCTGGTAGCTACCTCGGTGAAAGAATTAGTTTAGCGAATCAAAGGGATAACACTGCTATCTTCAGAACCTAACCCACAGCACAAAGGGAATATATTTTATTATAATTTTGAGTTTCAACATAAACAATATAACTAAAAGATTCAAAGGTTGTGCAAGAAGTCAGCCAATCCGCACAGGGCTCGCGTGGACGACTAAGGCCTATATACCTTATACGGGTAGGCTTGTTCCCCTCGCTGGGGATTTTATCATGAGCTGATAATCATCATGTTAAGCATTGAACTGCAATATATTGAAAGCCATGTTAAACTAATTTTAAAACGTATTTCGTATAAATTTTAGACACGGAATGCTCTCAATTGCCGGCAAGAAAGTGGACAGTGCGAAACTGACTCGGCGACTGTTCACCGACAACTCCAT
Organism: Leucinodes orbonalis; assembly: GCA_019425675.1. Taxonomy (NCBI): domain Eukaryota; kingdom Metazoa; phylum Arthropoda; class Insecta; order Lepidoptera; family Crambidae; genus Leucinodes; species Leucinodes orbonalis. Next base: position 1,185 of record PQWD01004017.1, read on the forward strand.
AGCGTTGGCCGGGAAGTACTCCATCATGAAGAAGTCCCTCGTGATCTATGACGACCATGGGCCAGTCGCCAGGGGTGAGAGGATGGCTTGTTCTATGTAAGTCTCGCTTTTTATGGCATGCTTTACGTAACTCTAGGTAATGATGTGTACAAGACGATCAAGACGCTCGCCTGGTGGTAAGTGATACGCCTGACCATGGCAGAACAGCATCGAAGAAGACCTAACATCTGTTGTCTCGGCGCTGTGCCGCATTGATGGAGAATAATAACCGTCTATTAGTTGTCGGTCTCCGCCAAGATGTCCCTAAGGTTGTTTATGGAATATTTAACCATTAATTGACGTTTACAGCATCAACGGTCTGCATAGACGCAAGGCGGTGGTTCGCGATTGGTTCGGTAATGGAGAAGCTGTCCAGCTTAAGGGCAAGCTGGAGATGACGCAGCAGTCAGAGTATGACATCACTAATGTCCAAGTCACGCTCGAAGGCCTAGACGATGTTAGGAACTATAAGGTGCATGTGGTAAGTACGAGTCGTCTAGGTAGCCACCGCAGTACCAGATATCGTCCCGTGAAATAGGAGTGCTATGTACTTTTGTGTTTCGGGATGAGGGAACTGTAGTTAGTAAATTAACGGGTATAAGACCTAGGATCTGTTGTCTCGGGTGATGGGCGCAGTGCGTCATTGATTGAGATTTGAATTGTTTAACAGTTAATCAATGTTGGTGTCATTGTCAGCCGTATCACTTACCATCAAGTAATATCCTGAGTCCTAACCGTCCTGTACGTCGTGTAGTCGTGAAATTATTGAAATAAAGAAAGAAAGAAAGAAAGAAAGATTAATTTGGCACAAAATGAAAACAATAACAGATTACCGAAAATCTTAAAGGCTAGTGCCAAACAGGACCTCACTCAGCAAAGGCCCTGACACGCAAATGCATGCCTGGACGCTGATTTTCAATGAAGCCCTTTTGGTGTACAGTATTACAAAAACTGAATAGTAATAACAACTAAAATAACTGATTAAAGTTAATAGTATATAAAATTAGACACGTAAGTATATAAGTTTTGACGCAGGCCACATATTATATTAAAACCATAGAAATTATAAATAAAACAAGCCCATAGGACATGTATTTACAAAATTATTTATAATATAATATTATAATATAATTATATATTATATATATATATATATATGTATATATATATATATAATATATATATATACACATATATATACATATAAAATACATATACCCATTCATATATGTGTGCGTGCATACCATGGACATGTTGATCTCCACGTCTGCACTTTTTTTTATCTATTTAGATTTATATAATACTTAACTGCTTAATAATATTTTTAGATTATATTTTTACCAATACTTAATATGATTTTGATTAAAATGATTCTGTACTTAACACAATTTTTTTGAAAAGAGTTACTTCTGAATTTCTTGCTGGTGTCTCCTCAGTGAAAAACTACCTCCCGAACCAGCGGTAGCTTCATTTGACATTCATAAGTGTTCTGTAAGGACCTAAACTGAATAAACACTTTTCATTGTAGAAATAAGAATAAAAAGGGAAAATATGTATCTGAATTGTGTAATTGTAAAATAAATATTTATGTCCAAGAGAAGTATTATAATAAATGTTGCTTAATAAATCAGTTTTAATGAGCCCCACGATAGCTAAATTACATTGCATTTGTTAAAATATTGTTTGTATTTGTTTGTCTCCCGCCTGCAATACGAGTACCATGAAAAGTATGAAACGTTTGCATTATATGGTAGACTTGTTTTTCCATTTTCAGTGGGTAATTTTAGCATTCGGGTTTTTTATTATTATTTATTGCGAGCTCGAGTAAAGGAATAACGACGATCGAGCTAAGTGAAGTGCTATGATATGTTGTATGTCCAGATTTTGACAAAATAGGTAATCTGATGTTTATTTTGTTACGTAGTAAGTATTTTTAAGTTATTGTTTTTGATTCTAGGCACCGGTAGAGAAAGAATTGGAATTCCCATGCGAGAAAACAACGTTGTATGACACGTACAATCCTTTCGGAGTCGACAAATCGCAGAGTCCGCCTCCCACCAAGGGTAAGAATTACTAAAGCCCTTTTTCACACATTCTTGCCGGTTAGACAGTATATACTTACAAACACTCTTAATCAAACCGGTGATTAAACAGTAAGTTTAATTTTCTTTATATATAAGAATACCTTTATCCGTTTGTAATACTTCATGTCTCTAATAGTGGCTTTACGTACTTTTTTTAATTTTCTCTAAAAAAATTTTTAAATGATTAAACTATTCAAAAGTATCAAGATTGTTTGAATAGTACTTAGTTTGTAGCCAATCTTTATAGATCAAGCATTTTAATTTAGAAGTTTTAGAGGAAACCTATGTTCACCAGTGGACATCATGATAACGATGATTCTAGGAACAGCTGATCAGTATGAGCTCGGGGCCTTGGAGACAAATACGGACTCTGGACGACGTGAAGACTTACTCAACTTACTACAACGAGACACAGATGTCGCTGTTTGGGCCGTACAGCATCATTGGACGCTCAGTGGTTTTGCATAAGCGGGTAATTACAGTGTTTGCAACGTTCAGAAATCATCATCAGCTCATAATACGTTCCCACCAAGGGCACGAGCTTACCCGTATAGGGTGTTTTGAGTCAGCCACGCAGGCTCAGTGCGGATTGGCCGACTTTACATCTCATTGCAAGCAATCCTTTGAATCTCATCGCAAGCGTGCGCAGGTAACCTCACGATGTTTTCCTTCACCGTAGGAGCGTCTTTTAAAAATATAAACCCTTAATAGCATAAGCTTAAACTCTGTAACTAGTAAANCAAAGGCACAGCTTATTTCACAATGAAAATTTCTTCCAGCTGGCCAAACAAAAGGAAACAAAGTAAGAAAAGTAGGCAAGTGTGTACTAATAATAAAATAAAAATACACATATATGAAATATATATATATATATATATATATGATTAGGATAAATACATAACTTATAAAAAAAAATATAAGCACCCTAAATTATTTTTAATTCATATAGACATTAAATAAATGATAAATTTACATGTAGAAAATATGACAATATACATAAATTTAAATAGAAGAAGATAGAAGTCTTTAACTCGTTTCTTAAACAAGAGACACTTGCACTATCGCGAATTGTAGAAGGCAGAGAATTCCACAGTCTGACTGCATGACAGAGAAAGAATACGAAAGAAATCAGACTTATGTGCTGGAAATTTAAGAAGAGACCTTAAGTGGGACCTACAAGGATCATCAGTGGTGTACAAAAGAAAAACGATTCTTAGATACAAAATACAAATACAAAATACAAAAATCTTTTTTATAGAAAAAAGTCATCACAAATTGTTGATTTTGAGGTCTCATTCTTTTAAGAAATAACTGTAGTAGAATGAGACCGCTCCCCTCAAGACATGACAGCATGACTTGTTACAACTAAGAATACATAGTTAATTAACTAGCATATGAAACGTTGGTTTTATATAAACTAATATATAACTTATATAAATAGTATTAACTTTAAATAAATTAATTAAAATATGTGTTATTCTTTATAAACTACATAAATAATAAGAATAAGTACTTACATTGTATATTTTAATTTTATAATGTTAAATAGATATATATTGTTAAACATTAACTTACTTCTGCAAGCAATGATTCAGTCGCGTTATAATCTAGGAGTTTCAACCAGGATGTAATTAACTCCGAGCACTTATAATTGGTTTTATTGTAGAAATTGAGTTTTCTGTTTATCCTATTATATAGATATATGACTGACTTCGGAATTGTTTACTGGCAAATTTTGTTTTAACCTTAGGGTAAGTTAATACTGAGTAGGGATTACGCCTACTTAAAATTTTGGAACTCGGAATCACATTTTTATGAATTCTTGTTATACATTTCAGAATATATAGCTAACAGTCAAGACACTGCATTCTTGGTAAAGTTGTTTAGTGGAATATGTGATTTTGTGAAATGTCGCAATCTTTAGCAACAAGCGCTGCGCCCTCTCTATCTTAATTATTTGAGTTTTATGGGATCCACCCCAGAGAGGCAGACAGTAAACCAAGATTGATTGTATTAGTGTAACATATATATTCATTAATAGTTTACAGTCTGCAATGTGTCTTAAGTACCTAAAAAGCCACAAAAATTTTCTTACACGCATTGTGCATGCCTCTTGTTTGTGCCAATTCAGCTGTTGATCTAGAAAAATGCCAAGATATTTTACGTAACTAACCTTCTCCAAAGGTAGACATGTACAAGGGCATGATCTACCAAGATCATTGCATGAGTGGGCAATTAACTGCAAATCACTGTTAGGTTGGGACGAGTTTTGAATTGCAAAGTAATATAATTAGTTTTTCAATATTTAAACTTAGCAGTTATTACTCATTATTATTTTAGATAGGAGGGATAAGTAGGGTTATAGAGGACATTATATAGAAGGCAAAGAATTCGGGTATTCCTACGTTGACGTATTGGGAGCCATTTTAGTTCAGCTCGATAATGTGAAACATGGTCATATTTCTTAAGGCCATAAATGAACCGCGATAGATAAATTTTGCAAACGCTCAAGTTTGTTCAATTGTTCCTCAGTAGCATCAAGGCAACAAACATCAGCATAATCTAATAAGGGTTGTATAAGGGACTGGGCTAAAGCTATTCTAGTAACCGTAGGTAAAAAGCTCTGGAGACACTTCAAAGAATGAAAAGTGTAGAATACTTTACGACTGATTTCCTTAACATAAGAACTCCAGTCAAGATGTGAATCAAATATTACTCCCAAATTTTAGCAGACTCAGTGTATGGTATTGGCACCCCATTAAATGTCACAGGAGAAATAGACGAAATATCTAAAGTGTTACACATGCGCTTACTGCCAATAATCATCGCCTGTGACTTACTTGGATTTACAAGTAACCCAAATGACCGAGCCCAATCACTTACACGACTTAAATCTTCGTTGATGGCTGTTATGGCTATCTCGGTATCAGCTACAGAAAAATGACGATAGATCTGCAAATCGTCCGCGTAAAGGTGGAAATTGGAACGAAGAAGACGGGTGACAGAGTTAATGAAGACAGAAAAGAGCAAAGGAGAAAGTACACCACCCTGGGGAACACCCGCACTAAGCTTACACCAATCAGATGTAGACTCATCAAGACGAACACGCTGCGAGCGATCCCGAAGGTACGAACTGAACCAGGCCAGAGAAGCAGAAGAGAAACAAAACGACTTTAGAATACCAATAAGTATATCGAAGTCTACCGAATTAAAAGCATTACTAAAATCAAGCAAAACCAGTACAGTCAGTGATTTATCTTCCATAGCCCAGCGGATATCATCAGTAACATTTAATAAGGCAGAAACTGTACTGTGACCCGCACGGAAACCAGACTGGAATGGACTAAGAAGGTTGTTGGAAAGTAGAAAAGAAGAGAGCTGCCTGTGTACAATGTGCTCAAGAACTTCTGAAAGGAATGGTAAAATTGAAATTGGTCGGAAGTTCGAAGAAGTAAGGGACTAGCAACTTTAGGCAGAGGAATTTTAAAAATAAATCAGATCAAAAAATTAAAAACCTTTAAAGAACTCTATTGATTTTATTTATTTGTACATATACCAACTATATATCTATAAATTACTATTTTTTTAAACTATTCATGTTTTTGAGTAATAGAAGTCAAATTTTATATTTTATAATAATATTTTTTATTTCATGTTAACAAATAATAATAAATTATTTGTTTGCAAGAATATGGTAGTACATTTGATGTTAATTTAAGTACAACCCCAACATATTCAGTCGAAAACTCGACGTGCTAAAGTTTTGTTAGTAAAATTAAAATGTACACAATAATTTCCCAAAAAAATCGAAACATAAGTAATAATTTTTTGAATATTATAATTTACCCATTTTAAATATAAAGTGTCCCAAAGCTTACATAAAATATTTATTAAACTATTAATCTATCAGTCATTAGAACAATTTAAAAGAAATGTCAAAGTTAAATATTATTATATAAATGTTTTGAAAATGTCAGGAATAGTTAGGTACAAGATGAAAATCGATTTAAAATTTTCAAATTTAACAAGTCGAAGTTTTAAATCTAATTTTTTATTCAACCCTAACTGCATGTGCGTAGTCACGGCCCTGAATCAGATAGCGCGTCACCAGTCAGCACAATTGCACTATGTCCACTACGAATTTGATCATATATAACCTCCGTGCCCGTTTACACGCCTATCAATCCGCACTTGGAACGGATTGTCACAGAACAAGTTACTCTTACTCATGGTATTAGTAACGACGGGAACTAGTCATGTATTGGCAAAGATTGAAGGAAACGCAGTTGTATGTGTTTAAAAGATTTAACTGCTTCAATTTTAGGTGGTTAATACTCGTTTTGATATTCACTGAATAAGACTGATGTAAAATTGAACTTAAGTTAAAGTCTATTAAATCTATAATCGAAGAGTATTTTTTGTTGAATTACTTGTTCTCAAATATAAAGAACCTGAGTTCTCAAAATTAAATTTTATTTACAAGTTCACTGTTGAATGAATAAAAAAATATGTATTTTTCTGAGTATAGGAGACTTATAAAATGAAAATATTACCCGATAAAAGTGGAACTTTTGTCCAGCTGTGGACTGTAATGGGCTAAAGTTGAAAAAAGTATAAATGAAAGAATTTACCAAAATCTTTGGATGAGAGCTTATTAGTCGATTTTTCAATTAGAAATTGAAGTCTTACCTTGGTGTCCATGTCTGCTCGTGTGGGGTTGCAGAGTCCTCGAGGTCGAGTGTGTGTGTCCAGGGCGCATGCGCGTTTTATATCAAACGCTGCGTAACGAAGACGTGAGGGCCATACTGAAGCCTCGTCGGGTTACGCGATGTTCTTGCAATACATGTTGCGTTTTGCGTATGCTTTCTTTGCAATCGATTTGTGGATAGGTTCCGGGTTCAAATTTTGAATTAACGCTGCATATATCCAGCCCGATAGTGTAGGCTGTATGAGAAAAGCGTAGGACCGGGAAATCTGGCGAAAATTGGGAAATATATATTTTTTTATATTAACAATGGACTACAATATTTCGAAGAAACAGAAAAAGTTTACTTCTGATGAGTATCACGAGCGACGAGATAGTAATCTGCAGTAGCAGATACTGTGATCTGCCGGCCACGATGTAAAACGCCGTTAACTGACGAACACAATTTTTAGTTCGACTCATAAGTAATTTAAATTGTGCATGATTATGCACATTATTAGTGATGATTTTCATGCAAAATTCCTTAAAATATAATAACAGTGATAAAAAGCAATATAAGAATGCCATATCCGAATTATTCTTCCTTTAGACAGGGTTTCTCAGTTTAATATCGAAAAAAATAACTCATCAGTTAACGGCGTTTAAGCTAGGATGGCAGTGATATTATCATCATCACCAGCCTCGTCACCAATCTATAAAGGCCTACTGCAGTGACAAAGTCTTTCCTCACAGCATAGCCATATAAGCCATGGGGAGTATAGGCCGTCACTAACCACGAACACTCATTGCAGGTTGGTGGGTGTAAATTACTACTATCCTAAGATTATAGCCGACGACTTAACGTGCCTCCGAAGCACGGAATCATCTTTATTTTTGGACAATCAGGTGATTCAGTCTGCAATATCCTAAAGTCAGAAAAATCGCGCAAAGTGAATTCACTATGTGGTCTTGCCGCAAGTTTCGAACCCACATCCTCCGGATCTAAAATCCAACGCTCAGCGCACTTGACCACATGGGCAGTTACAGTGATAGGAATATATAAATATTACCTGCGTTATAAGATATTCTCCCGCATTAAAACATAACCTAAAATCGCTTTATTAAGTCACGTTTTTTTTTGCCGCAATTGGCCTTTACAGTTTTACCGGGAAACACGCGATGTCGCCGCGCGGAAAACATAGCTTAATTTTTTAAAATAGATAGTTTTGCCTAAAATAATAGAGTGTTTGTTTTTCCTTATTACACCAGCTACCTGCATTGTAATTTGTCCAGGGAAACTTATCTAAATCAAGGGAACTTTTTATGCTACATACTCACCATGTTATTTTAACTAAAAGATAGTATATATTATATTATCTGTGCTAAAAGTGCAAGTTAAGTAAAAAAATTGTTTATTATTTCCAAAATATTGTTACAAACGGCGGAATCCCCTTTAAGCAGAAGATGTCTGTCTGGTAAGTACAGGATTCCGCTTCTTCATAAAAGCGGTACATATTTTCAACATTGAGCTTATTAGTATTATTGTGATTATTAGTATTAGTGATTTCTTTCGCAGTTGACCATTACCTTAACAACATCATCGTTTCATCTGGTTAGGTGGTAGCTTACGCTTCTTTATCGATTTCATGAAAGCCACTCGAGAACCATTATTATTATTATTTACTCACCGGCTATTTGTTCTACGCACTGTGTCCAGAACTCTGCCACTTCAACTTGTTAGTCCTGAGTACTATGTTCGTCACTAGATTTCTCCTACGGAAACCATAACACAGTACGTTTGCAACCTTGAGCCTATTCAGTCAATAATTTTTGGTTGGGACTTCCTTTAAAGTAGTTTAAAGTCAACGATTTACTTTTGTATCGAATAATATGATAGGAGGTCTTTACCTATGAAATTGCTGTTCTGCAGTACTGGCCATGTCGAATCAAAATAATTTTAGTTTGTCTAAGAATTTTAAATTAATTTTATTTTATTAACACGGAATTCTTTCTCTAAGAGTAGTCATTTATTTATTGATTATGTTACATGTTCATCGCATTTCAATCTTTTTCGTCATCATAGGTACGTTAAAATTCGGGATAGTAATTATGGAATATGAGTACCGTCGTGGCAACAACGCGTCACAACAAGCGGCACGTAAAATCAACGACGTTTACGGAGCTAACGCTACAAACCAACGCATCAACTGTTATTGGTTTGATCACTTTCGTTCTGAAATCTGGAATTTTGAAAATGAACCTTAACAATTTGTTGCCTCTCGACCACCAGATTTCTTTAAGAAGGGCATCAATAAACTTCCACTTCGTTGGCAAAGATGCATTGATTGCATGGATGATTACTTTGCCTACTGAGGCTTGTACCTGATTGACCACTGGGTTCTGTTTAATGTTTATTTGTAAGTTTTTCTTGTTTATATTCTGTTACTTGTGTTCCTTAAGGCCAATAAATGTTTTTTCTTTCTATTAATACAAATAAAATATACATGAAAGAAATCCGTTAAAAAGTTTTTATTTAAAACGGTTATACACCTTAAGTATATGTAGGTGTGAACCGTTACAATTTATCGCCTGGCTTGTGGACCTTGTATGTATAGTAACGCTCTTTACAGCATTCATGCTTACCATATTATTATACTTAATACGGAACCGTATTTCTTGTACTTAAATATTATTTCATATATAAAAATGGGGACTTTTGTCGTGTCTGGCGCAGATAGCTCTTGCCTTAGAAATATATGGATAATCGTGCTAGTTGAACTTTGATTCGAAACTTCAACACTAAAGTTTCGAATCAAAGTGCATCTACAAACTATCAAATATCATATCATCATCAAATATATTGCACTTATCAAATATATCATAGTACTTTGAGATTACAAAGTCACAAAAAACTAAGATATATTTAGCAATTTATTACCTGTTTTTACTTATAGTTTTTGTTTAATATCACTCTTGTTAAGTTTCTACGCGAGTTAAAGCAAACCTGACTACTTTGATTGCTTTGCATAAGTTATAGTATGTTATAAAAACACGCCCGTTCGTATAAGTCATGTTAATGTACAATATTTATGAATACTTACCAAACCCACAATATCTTAGTAACACATATGTACATAGGTACTCTTACAATCAGGGGAATTAATAATGTTAATATAAATTTTAAATGGCTTTCATTTTATTTCAGTAAAAAATAAACATATCTTTAACTAGTTATATACAAAACAAGTCTTTCCAAATGGTGCATCAAGTTGGTAGAATCATCTGGCTTAAGGGTAGCGGTAGCCGGCGGCGACGGGCTCGACGAGCTTGGCGGGAGCGGCGCGGACGGCGCCGCGGGCGCAGCGGCGAGCGGGCGGGCGCGGCGTACGCCACGGGCGCGGGGTACGCCGCGCTGTATCGCCAACGGGGCGCTGTACGCAGCGGCTACCGAGCGGCGTACGCCGGGGGCGCTGTACGCTGCCAGTGCGGGAGCGGCGGCGTACCGAGCCACCACCGGGCCGGCGACAGGTGCAGCCACCGGAGCCGCAGCGTACCGGGCGAACACCGGCCCGGTGGAGTACGCAGCCGCCACTGGAGCGGGAGCGGCGTAGCGCTACAACGGGCGCTGCGGCGTATCTTGCAGGAGCGATGGCGGGGCGACGGCGTAGTTCGCAGCGTATACAGCAGGTTGGGCCACATTGGCTGCGTAGGTGACGGGGGCTGCGGCATAACGGGCCGGACAATAGCAGGTTCGGCGACTACTGCGGGGGCTGCGGCGAGGCGGGTGGGGCGGCGACTACAGCGGGGCTGCGGCAATGCGGGCGGGGCGGCTACTACGGCGGGAGCGGCGGCGAACGGGCGGAGGCGGCTACTACGGCGGGAGCGGTGGCGAAGCGGGCGGGGACCACGGCGGGTTCGGCCACGACAGCGGGAGCGGCGGCCACTAGGGCTCTTTACGGACGACGGCGTTAAAGCCGTTGATTGGGTCTGCGGCGTAGTCGACGATGCGACGAGTGCCGTCGGGCTCCACCAGTGAGTAAGACCCTGGACTAGGTCACCGTCACGTTGCTCCTGCTGACTCTTGTAGTCACCAGTAAGGGAGTCGGCAACGTCGTAGCCGAATCGATACTGGGCAGGGTCGAACTCTTCGAGACGGGCGGCGACAGCGGGCGCGCTGTACGCCACGGGCGCCGCTGCGATGGCCGCGGGAGCCACGCTGCCGCAGGCTACGGCCACCAGGCAGGAGAGGACAACCAACTAGAACAAATAAAAGTATTCAAGTTGACATATGTACAATAACACGACTTCACTAATCGATTCAAACAAATTTTATAATCGATGTTCAAGTCACGCGCTCGTCGTTTACCTACAAATTATTGACGATCAATAATTATTGATAAACTATTAGTTTAATTATAATTGAACTAATTGTTTGTATTTAATAACTTATTTATTATTGAATAAGTGAAATATTTTTGGTATTATCAATTGGCACAATGAACACTGTTATATTCACGATCACTGAACACTTCACGATATCAATCCACAGGCGGTTCGTACCTTGAATGCCATTTTTCTTGTTGAGGTGTGGACGGGGTAGCTTGGAGCTGTAAACTGTACCCCTTGTTGGATTCTAACGCCATTTATAGTGTTCGAGTGCGGGTTGCCTCATCCTGGCCGCATCTCCAAATTTAAATATATTCAAGTACGCACGTACGCGGCCGATGGGACGGCCGGACAATGCTGCAGACAAAGCGGCTACTTGTGCAACCGTGGCCTAGGAAACCTCGCGGTCAAACCAATTCTTCGCTTGGTCCTCTAAACAACATTTTTTTCAGGAGCGCATTATACATATTTCATGGTTGCCGCCCGCTGAAAAAACCCGACTGTTAACAAACGATTGTATGCGTACGTTCACTACGACACATTTGTTTTACGAATCATAAAATAACTTACTAACAGAGAATAAAGAAAAGAAAGAAAATGAAATGCTAAAACACGTTATATACCTAATCAAAAAATAAAAACCAATTGCGATTATTAAAATTAAAAATATCCACCACTTTTCATACAAAACGACAGATATATATTCACGGTAAGATATTTATTTCAATCTAAGGGAGCAAATATATTACATGCTAATAATCGAATAATGCCATCCTCGGATTGGTCTTCTTAACAACATATTTTAGAAGCACTTATACTCACAGTTGCCGTCCGTTCAAAAAACTATTGAAATAATTATATTCACATAACTGTACGGCAAACATACGACTATACCCATAGATATAGTAAACGCAGCGCGTGCAACAGTCTAAACTATTCGCGATACCATTATGATCCTTTTTAAGTTTTACTAATGTTTGTATGCTTACCACTTCGATAATATTTTATAATCCCATCATAATGTCCCACGCTATGGCTCCTGCCATTTCGCAAAGCATAACTATGGGCAGCTATTCTTAATTTTTCTAACAATAACTATTGTAACTAGCTAACTTTATTATATGGGTTACACAATTTAGAATGTGAGTGTGAACTTAACAAATTTTTGATGGTAAAAAATTTAAAATGTCTTTTTTTTAGAAACATTGGTCTAATATTTATGGCGTAGAATTAAGATCCCTACTCTACAGTTGTGTGTACAGGAAATCTAATACTAACATTAGTCTGGTTTGGTCATCAAGCAGTAAAAGAGTTAAAGAACCTTCTGTGTGTTTTTTCTAGTAATCAAGTAATAAAGATTGATTAACAACGGTCAACACTATTGTCTTACGTGACGACTGTCAAATGGCGGCCTGGAACTATGGGTTAACGCGCTCCTAGGGCTCGGAATCATATGATGTTTCAATCTGCAATATCCTTACCAAACTGGAAAATCTCACACAAAGTGAATGGGATTCGAACCCACGACCTTACCACCAGACTACTTGTCCTATCGGGACTATCGTGAGCTACAAATACCCATTTCAACAATATGCTACATAAATGGTGTGATCAAATAAATTTATGTAAAGGAACGAGCCCCTGTAAATAAATTTATACAGAGGAACTTACATTATTATATACCATATTTTAATATTCGAAAATGAATACCGCAGTATTCTAAGCAGGAATCTGAAAATCTATGTATGTTTTGGGTCACAATACAAACTTACTAGTTCTTGATACATTTATCGCGAACGGAATTCTAGATACGCCATCCGTGCCTCAAAAACAAACCGCCGAAGAGAGTACAGTTTGTATTCTTTTGTTTAGGTAAATGTGTTCGAAATTAGAAATATGTGTATGTGTGCTGTCGCTGTATTCGGAACACTTTTTTCGATTGTTTTGTGATCATATTACGAATCCATACTTTTTTACATCATTGTGGTAAGGCAATGTACGGTTTTAAAAAACTCCTCAATAAAACAATCATAAGAAGAGCATTGTCGAGCAGTGGACATTATGATATGTCTGTAGTTATAACACACAGTATTTATTTTTGTTTATATAAGACAGCTAACTTAAATCTCATGGGTATGTACACATTAATGCGGTATTGCCTCTAACTAATTAGAAGCTGCCTTAAAAGGAAAAACCCGCTTAGGAACGTCCGAAATAGTTGTGCAGGTTTGTCATTATTCGAAAAAAGCCTCAACTTAATGGTTGTTCCCGTAACATCCCAAACAATGTATGTATAATGGACAGCCATCAGACAGCTATTCTTAAGCAGTCGCCGTGAGAGCAACATTTGCATAATAAAGAAAGGCTATGTTCACGGAAGGACACACGGATGCCGCCACTCAATTACACTGAATATTTCAGAGAACAGATTTAAGTCCTGCAAATATCAGAAAGTAGATGTCATTTTGAGGAAGAACGTCACATGGTAACACTTCCATCGTCGATCTTAATTACGGAAACTTTTCTTTAAGCGACAAAAATATATTTTGTGTAGTTATAAAAAAATCACAGAGACCTACGTTTTCAATTATTTACTAATATTTTTCTTATAAATATTTACAGCGAAGACATAAGTATAAAACATATTTAAAAAATAATAAAAGTTACCAGCGTGTGTACAAACGAGCGCGTTTACTAAAATAAAAATATCCACAACAATACTGATTTACGGCAGATATTTAACATAGGGCAATATCTCGATTAAGTGCGGACAAAATTTATAATTATTCTAAACCAATGAAATAAAATAATTGACAAATATTATTTAATCATTATTAATCGTCATCATCAACTTATGACGGCCAACTGTAGGGCACAGTCCTTCCCGTACGGGATAACTATTATAGATTTAAATCGTTTTAAATCTACAAGTTCTATCTATATATTCAAGTTCTATTATATCTATGACAGCTATGGGATGAGAGGATGGCATTTTTAAAACTATAAGGCATTTTATATATTGTGAAATTGTTCCGAGATAGCAATCTTTCTAAACTCTTATTCCATAATTCGTTTATTTAAAAGCAATCTATGGCCAAAGTTGTTACTTAAGTTATAGATATTTTAATAAGCCAAAAATTGAATGATAAAAACATTAAAACGTATCAAAAAGATTGATACATTGTCAGATCATTTCAATAAATCTATTGTGAAATGCAACGTGTGTTTTCTACGAGCCGGCAAAAACTGGTGTATTGCTTATATGAATTTTAAAATTAAGGCTCTTTTATGTTTCGCCGAGATTTAAGATACTATTCTATTACTGTCTGCTAACACACTAAAAGTACACATATCTTCGCGCGCATTACTACGTGTCGCGAATCTCCAAATTACCTGTTTGCATTGAATAGTTAATAGGCTACTGTAAATGGTGATTTTTATCTGTGGAATCGTCTTAAATAGGCATATTTTGTAATATAAGATGCATGCAATAACAATGCTTATTAACAAGTTGTTGCAAATATAGGTGCATTTGTAACTAAGCATATACCAGTAAGTAAATACCAATGCTTTTATTACATCCGTAATCCCTAAAAAGGGATCACGCAAACATTCTGTAGTTTCACCTTTTAGCGCGGAACATGTGGCTATGGTGGCGGCAGAAATAGGTTAAACATTTTTTCTATTTTAAATTCTAAGTTCCTATATATACAAAATAATGTATTGGTAAAGGTAACATATTTATACTCTCAAATGAAGAACAACAACTCAAGACATTGAAGGCAATCAATGTTTAAAAAAGTAACAACTTACAAAAGATTACATCTGTATTCAAATAAATTCTTAACGAAATTGTATAGAGGCCGAGTAAGAGCCTATGCATCCAGCATAATGATAGGTGACATTGTTACATTTATTAGTTCGCTGGCATTGACACCCGCGAAATAAATTCGTTGATACTACGCTACAACCCATCCTCCATTTAATCTTAGGTTGACCACAACATCAACTTTACAGCTAAGTTCTCTTGATGCAATTTAACTTGGCAGTTTAGGTAGCAGTTAAGTGTTTAAAGTATAGAATTGAAGCTTAAACCATTAGCAATAAGGTTTATTTTTTCTGTCTGAAAAGGTACGTTGACGTTCGCGGCCATCCCACTCAGTAGCACGAGCGCATGAAAATGCATGACGATAGTTTTCCCGAGTTGCGACGCGCGTCCTTGTGAAGGCTGCCAGGTATTGCGCAAGCGGTACACGCGCCATCTGCCGATCTTGATAATAAATGTACAGCAAACTATTATATTTATATCACGCGAGAGTTGCGATACTAACAAATATACTCGTGTAATTCATTGATATGAAATTGAATCTACAAACAACGAAGCTATTCGTAACAAAACAAACGACACAAACATAAGTTGTCATAATCCTGACATATTATGTTCTAGTTTTTTAACTGTTCTGTATTCATTGAGAACTTGAGTAAAATAATTTAATATTAATAATGTTGTAATGTTATTATTACTTTTTCTACAGGAGGTCACCTAAATTTGCGTAATTAAAATGCTTTTAGTCTCTCCCTCTCTTTCGTAATAAGCTTTAAATTAGTATATTTCCACATTTATTGACAATACTTCTTAAAAGTTTCAAAGACTTCTCATAAGCTCTGACGTTAGATCTTGGTTTAAAAAATAGTTTTTTTTATTGTTACAATATGTCTAACAACGGTTTCCTTAATGTTGTGGAAATATACATATAACAACATTATACGACCGCTGACCGCTCATTGGTGTGGACTGTTGCCTTGTGATCTGGAGGGTGCAGGTTCAAATCTTGCCAAATACCAATGTCTTACAGAATTTCCAAAATTATATGTACGTTTATTCGACGCTCTTACGGTGAAGGAAAATATCGTGAGGAAACCGCACTCTGCTACGAAGATTCACCCGTTATACGAGAAGACGGCCACTCCGCACTGGCCAGTATGGACGACTACAGCCTTTTTACACTTTACAGGTATACTCGTACCCCTCGATGTACAGATTTCTAAACTAAAGGAAATTTGTGTTTGGGTACGTATAATGAGCTCAGATGATGATGATAATGTTTTCCAGTATGGCTGAAAGCTACTTAAGCCGATTTCAGAGAGTTACCATCTCGCAATAAGAATTGTCACATCCGTTTATTCTAACCGGCGATTTTTTTTTTATAAAGTGACATTCATTAACATAAGATTGTTAGTACAATAGCATATGAGTAATGTTACTTAATTAGCAATCATCTGAGACTATGTGTCACATATTCATGTACATTCAGATATTTTTAGGGAGTCATGAAACAGGCCGTGCTTGGCGTGGCCGTGGCGGCTTTTCTGTTTCTTGCAGTGGGGCGTTACAGGCTTATTAACTATTATTATTACTTACGCGTTCTTTTAATAGATGTATATTTCCTAATTTTATAAAGAGAACACTGCAGACATATTTTTGTATAACATTGTAAATATTAATCATTTATCGGAATAAACACAAGTGCTTTCGAATACACTTGCATAATACCGCCAAAGACAAATTGTAAGGATGCCGATAAAATGTCATGTCAATTAATTAAATGGATCTTTCAACGAATCGCGAGGTCGCACGATATAAATGGCGCGAATGGCTCTGCTGCAAACGAAAACTGAATCACTGGTACGAACCGAGCTCTCAACATTGTTGCAAGCTTTATGGCAAATTACATGATTATGCACTCATATTTGACTGAATTTTGTGTTTCAGATAATAATAATTTCTTTTTATCGTGCATGACGGTAACCAAAGGAAAAGCCGCCATGTTACAAGTGTCAAATTGAATATGTACAGTTAAGTATTTCCCAATTCGCGGTACTTAACTTTTTAAGACGACATATTTTAAACTGAGTCCATTGTTTTTATCATCTCGCTCCCTTTAACTTGGACACGCTTTACCTTCAGTTGATATCTACAGCTTTATCGAAAATGCTCTGCTTTAATGACTCAGTGGCGTTGCTCAAATTCAAGATGTACTTTGTGGTACGAAAATTATTATAAGTATTATTTAAGCATTAGTCATCAGTCATCACACAGATTCTTTAATGATTCAGAAGACAATCCTAGACACAAATCTAGTACATCTCCTATGTGGCAGTTAGAAAGAAACTGTTTCGTTATTCATAGCTCGATCTTTAAGGACCTTAATTTCTGATTTTGATTGTTTTAGTTTTGTAGTGTATTCTATCCGCCTGCGTTGCCAGGTCTCTAAACCTGCATACCTATTTCGCCTTATATATGGGTAAAAAGGCCAGACATCTTACATTTTTAGGAATTTAATGCAATAAAGGAAAAATAATTACTTATAATTTAAAAATAAACAAAAAACCCGACTGCTAAAAATACCCACTCAAAATGGAAAACAAGCACTATAACGTAAAGTGCAAAAAAACATTATTTCAAATTCAAATTCAAAATTCAAATTCTTTATTCAAATTAGGCTTATAAAAAGCACTTATGAACGTCAAAAAATATACAAAAATATAATAAAAAACAATTAAAAATACTAAACTATAAAAATGTATAATTTTGATGCTTTGAAAAAAAAGCGCTTCAGTGGATTGGCCTG
This sequence comes from Leucinodes orbonalis, assembly GCA_019425675.1. Lineage (NCBI taxonomy): Eukaryota > Metazoa > Arthropoda > Insecta > Lepidoptera > Crambidae > Leucinodes > Leucinodes orbonalis. The sequence continues at coordinate 19,010 of PQWD01004017.1, forward strand.
TTGAGAAAGAAGCACTCAAGAAAACTCAACAGTGTAGCCTTTTTTAAAAACAATTTAGAAAGGTGGCTTTTTATTCTAACTTTAAACATGTGTAAAGGTAACTCGGCAATATTCTGCGGTACCTTATTGAAAAACTTTATACATCTTCCTATAAAAGATTTACCTACTTTATGTAGTCTTAAGTCCGGAACAGCAAGTTTGTTTCTATTCCTAGTATTAAAATTGTGTGAGTCACATTTTTTTTTAAAGGTATGATAGTATTTACGGACGTTAATTAAATTTTCATAAATATATTGTGTTTACTTTAGGTACATAGTGTTTCTGGCGGAGACAAACAAAATGACAAAAATATTTATTTCAATAAATACACTACATACACTAGCTTACTATTTAGGCACATTTATACAGTTATCTAAGTCTCAAAAAAGGTTTTTAGGAATTGATTGTCTCCCGCCTACAATACCATGAAAAGTAAATAATGTTTGCACTATATAGTAGAGCTTGTTTTTCCGTTTTCAGTGGCTTTTTTAGCAGTCGGGTTTTTATGTATTTTTCAATTAGTAATATTTTATTTCAGACGTTTTAGTTAACTAATAAATATAAGTTTAGATAGCTATGAGCACAGTGTTTTCTAGTTTCTAAAAATTATCACTTTGAAGCTCTGTTTTGTAACCGAATCGAAAAACCATTATCACACACTTGCTCTGTGAAAGAACTATTCAACAACACCAAGTATTTTAAAATGTTTTTCAAACTTACAAAATGGTGTTAAAAATCCACCACTGTGATTTTATACTTTGAATGTACCCAGTGACCAGGGCCGGATCTAGGGGGGGGGCAGACGGGGGCACGTGCCCCGGGCGGCACGGTCAGGGGGCGGCAAACCGACTAATGGACCACTCATCATTTACCTTACTTGCCCGCGGAATAAATAATAGTACAAGTGCATGGCCATAGAAATACGACTGATAACCGGAGCGCGGAGTAAGGCATGTTACTGAACCATTACATTTTTTTGCATAGTTCTAAATAGGCGCCCGCAGATCACGGTCAGCAGGCGGGTGCAGCTGCGATCTGAGGAATGACGCTGTATACGAAAACTCTCTCGTCGATCTCTATACAGGGCAGCAGTGTATTATTTCAAAGTTACCTAGTTATTTCTCTATGTTAATTGATGCCAACTTAGCTGCTTTAAAGCTATATCATTTTCATGATGGACAGCTACAATTGAAAAAAAAAATAAAAATAAACAATTAAGCTCCTTTTACTTGCATCAAGCGACCACGTTTTTTAAGAAAATATACAAAATAAATTGGAAATAAAACGCCTTTTTCATCCAGTGTGACTTCGAAAAAGCTGAGGCGAGTAGTCTTATTTCATTATAGAACTTAATTGATTAATATCAATACCAATAATTGATAAATTGTAACTTTTTAATGACATTGCTTTTTTGCCGAGGTTAGGATGGTTATGAAACAGCTTAAGCGTTATTAGACCCCCGCTACGACGGATATACCGCAGAGCTTTTGAAAGTAGGGGGCACGCCAGTGCTTAAGACCCTTCAGAAGCTTTTTAATTCCGGAATCGGTGATGGTGCGACACCAAAGGTGAGGAGCAATGGCGTGGTGGTGTTCTTCTTCAAGAAAGGTGATTAAACCTTTTCCCTCTCTATTCAACCTATCGCAGTCCACTGTTGGACATTGGTCTCATTTTGCGCCAGATATTCCGGTCCTCCGTTTTTCTCATCCAGACTCCACCAGCGACTTTTCGCAAGTTGTCGGTCCATCGGGCCGGAGGGCGTCCTACGTTACGCTTGCCAAGACGCGGTCTCCGCTCCAGAACTCGTCTGCTCCAACGGCCATCGGTTCTGCGACATCATTACCCACTGCCACTTCAGTTCGCTAATCTGGCGAACTATGCCGGTAATTTTAGTTCTTTTGCGGATAACATCATTTCTGATTTTATGTATAAGAGTCTCCCAACATAGCACGCTCCATCGCTCGTTGAGTAACTTTGAATTTCTGAACCAATCCGCAGTCAGTGTCCATGTCTCATCTGCGTATGTTGGTATGGGTAGGACGTATTTCTCAAAGACTTTTGTCCTTAAGCGTTGCGGAATCGTCGACGTGAAGATTTGATGTAACTTGCCTGATGCCTGATGAAATTGTGCCGGTCAAGTTTTAGCCCAAGTAAACTTATTCTTGGACAATCTGGAGAAGGACGCCACCGACGCTTATCAGAAACGCTACCGGTCTATAATTCTTCAAGAGAGCTTTATCACCCTTCTTAATGAACGCTTGTGGACCACGCTTCCAGTGTAGTTCCCAGGTAGATGACGGCATTAAAAGAGCTCACCTAATGTCCTAAGGATGGGTTGTCCACCGGTGTTTAGGAGTTCTGTCGTAATACCGTCATCCCACGGCGCCCTTTCATTTCTCAGTTGCTTCAGTGCTGCACTAATTTCGCTAACGTCAACATCCGTACCCTACGTACAATGGTGCCTTAGTAGGGCACGTAGATCTTCGCTGTCTTCGGTCTGTACTGATGAGCGCTCGACAAATCCATAGAATTTCTCAACCTCTTCCAGGATCTGTTGGCGTAATGTGAGTAGTTGGCCATCTGCTATATTAAGCTTCACCAGAATGCTCCTGCCAAGTGGTTTTTGGAAAACTTTGGGCCCCCTGTTCTCCTTAATAAGGTCCTTAATTAACCTTGTATTGAAATAGTAGAATTCTCTGCGAACGAGTTTTCGTATCCGCTTGGAGAGAGCCTAATATTCCGGGTATGATAAGTTAAAGTCAAAATTCATTTATTTAAATTAGGCTTACAAAAAGCACTTATGAACGACAAAAATATACAAAAATTACATTACAAAAAACAAATTTATTTCTTTGAACTGTTCTTTAAGAGAGTCACGTGGTCTAAGGTTGTAGATAAAAGCTCTTTTTGTAGCACAAATATTGTATCAATGTCGGCAGCCGTACCCCACAACGGTAGACCATACGACATTACATTATAAAAATGACTAAAATAAACTAATCTTGCCGTTTTTACATCTGTTACGAGTTATCTTAGATATTAAAAGCTTATTGAAGAATTAACGACCCATTACGATATTGTGCCACATCTTCAAGTTATTCTCCAGAGTCATTATGATCCGTCTCGCGCATATGTTTGACGATTTCCAGCCCTCCGAACAAGCCGGGTTCCTCAAAGGCTTCAGCACCATAGACTACATATTACATACGCTGTGGCAGGTTATACAGAAGAGCGGAGAGTATAACTGACCATTATGTTTGGCGTTTGTGGACTATGAGAAAGCCTTCGATTCGATCGAGACTTGGGCTGTGTTTCATTCCCTCCAACGGTGCCTGACTTGACTACTGCTATATCGAATTGTTGAGATGTTTGTACGAGAGCGCTACTATGTCAGGCCGAGTACATGAAGAGCTTACCTTATCATCATTATATCATTGGCACCGAGGAGTAAGACAAGGAGATGTAATATCTCTGAAACTGATCACAGCTGCGTAAAAAGTTGCAGCTTTGTCGAAATGTTAATCAATTTGGGGACCTATTATATAAATTAGTGAAATAATATAGGATGATAAAGGTAAAAATAAATAAAAGAGGGCGGGGGCGGCATTTCTAAATTTTTGCCCCACCCAAAAAAAATTGAAGATCCGGCGCTGCCAGTGACACTCGCGATATGAAGACAAATCTAACACTGTATATGTTAAAATCCGTCAATTCGTTTATTCTGTAACAGGTAACATAGAAATCTACATACATATCGCACGTTTCATATTATAGGGGAACAATTCGAAAAACATGATTGTTGGGTAAACGCGTTTGAAGATTCTTGACCGCTTCGGTTCTCACAAAATCATAAATAAATGAAAACATTAATTGCAAAATAATAGAATATAATAAGAGTATGTCCGTTAGTTATGAATTACTTATCGCACATGAAGTTTATCCCAGCATTATTAAAACGAAACACTTTACTCGGAAATATGAAAAAGGCATAAACTAAGTTTTTGCGGCTTCATTGCACGTTCTGACTTTTTCTATCAAGAGCATCATGTAGATGTGTTGATTTTGGGCCCGTTTATAGGTAAAACTCAAAAACGCAATTTTGTTAGATGTGCCTCTATGGTATGAAAGGTGGGAATGTACGCTTGAAAACATATCCCTCCTTCGGCAGTTGGGTAAAAAAGGGTGGTTCAAAAGCTAGACACGCACCGTATATTTATTGTATAGGCAATTATAACTATGTCCGACTTTATTTGGACACCTGGGAACCCAAGTATGTCGGACTTCATCTAGACACTTGGGAACTCTAGCTAGGTAAGTTTGTTTGAGATTCTGAAATAAAAAGGTTAACGTCCGTTACGTCCGCAAGAATATTAATATATTATCATTAATTGACATTCCGCAAAATTTAAGCTATTTTATTTACTGGCATATACTGGTGTATAGGCCTTAGTCGTCTAATGCGCACTGGGCCCGCGTGAATGACGAAGGCATATACACGCACGTACTCTGTGAGGTCGTTTAATGAGCTGATGATGATGGTGATGAATTCACTGGGACAGCACAGAAATAATACAAATAAATAATAAATATCAATAACCAAATCCGTCTGAAACAAAAGCACTTTCTTTTAGCTCTAGTTAAACTAAGTTATTGGTATTCAGCGCACTGCTTCGGATGATCTAAACACTTCCCATAACTATAGTTCTCAGAACGGGCTAGGTGAGGTAACTAGAACGAAATGTGATAGGTGTGCAAGGATACTGTAACAGCGCATTACCATATGGGTGAGGTCGCTGCAGTCATACGTCTTTAGAAAGTGCTACTGAGATTGTATTAATCACGCGTATTACAAATAAAAGAGTTATATTTCGAGTTTATAAAAAGTTTAAAGAGTGACTAACGAGTTTCTTGCCGGTGTTCTCGAAGATCAATTTTTCCAAACTGGTGGTAAATCATAAAAATCATATACAAATTAATTATTGACGATTCAAAAGTAAGTAAATATTTATTTGAATAAAGATATTTTGAGTCTGAGTTTTCAAGTTTTTTTGCTATATTATGAAATCCAATATTTAATAATTGTAAACGTAGGTATGGTATTCTATAATGTTTATAAGTATATACATATTTGTAGATGAATATTTACTAATATGTTATACTCGTTGGTTTTTACCACAGATTTCCCAATAAGGAGATGGGGCAAGCCGCGTTTAAAGTGCGACAATGTAAGCTCAACGAGCATACAAGGCTGCCAGTTTCGCTCTGTGAGATGAGTCAAGACGTACGAATTANGCTGTGTTTCATTCCCTCCAACGGTGCCTGACTTGACTTCTGCTATAATCGAATTTGTTGAGATGTTTGTACGAGAGCGCTACTATGTCAGGCGAGTACATGAAGAGCTTACCATTGGCTTATCATTGGCACCGAAGAGTAAGGAGATGTAATATCTCTGAAACTGATCCAGCTGCGTAAAAAGTTGCAACTTTGTCCCAAATGTCAATCAATTTGGGGACCTATTATATAAATTAGTGAAATATAATAGGATGATAAAGGTAAAAAATAAATAAAAGTGGGCGGGGGCGCATTTCTCAAATTTTTGCCCACCCAAAAAAATTGAAAGATCCGGCGCTGTGTAGCGTTATCACGTGTGCTTCACACGCACAAGGTCCCGGTTCGTTCCCGGGCGGAAACATGTCATGCTTTAGATCTGTCAGTACGTTTGACTGAGGCTACTAGGGGACTCCAGAAGGCAGCTTCCTTGGTCAATATAAGCATTGCTATTCAGGCGCGGGAATGCTGCCAGTGTTTTGGAAACCCTGCCTCGGTCAGACGTATTTTCGATTTTGTTAAATAATATATATATTTCATTTAGTATTTATATTTTCAATAATTATAATTTTGTTACTAAGATTTTATGTTGAATTTATTTATAACTAAATAACGAATAACTGCAGCTAAAATAAGTTTAAAAATAATAAAAAAAGACAATAAGCATTATTATCTCATAGAAACCAATAGTTGTTACATTGAACTTTGACTGATGGGCAAGGTGTTAATTATTATTATCTGATAATAAGTGCTGTCTAATGGCTGACCTCCAACTAGTCACTTTGTACGAAATACTTCCGCACCAGTCGGCCAATAACTGTTGCATCTAAGTAAATTTTGACCGCACCATTGGGTGCATGTGATCGATAATGGGATACAAATGATAAGTGTGGTCTTCATACCGGCAGAAATCTAATCTACAATGTATCATTTTTGAGTTGTGAAGTGAACGGAGCAACTCTTTGCTCACCTGATAATAAGTGTCATGCCTGCCCATAGCAAATGGAGCGTTGATGGAAACCAGTCTAATTAGTTTTTGTTAACATTGCTCTGCGCCCATCCTCCTAAATGACATAGGACGATAAGGACGCTCATCTGGTGGTAAGTGATACGCCTGACCATGACAGATCGGCATTGAAAGAGTCGAACAACTGATAGACAGTTATTATTCTCCGTCAACGCCGCACTGCGCCCGTCGCCCGAGACAACAGATGTTAGTTCTCTTATACCCAGTAATTTCACACATCCTGAAACACAAAAGCGCATAGCACTCCTGTTTCACGGGACAATATCTGGGACTGCAGTGGTACCTAGACGACTCAGTAGCCAGTCTACCACCTAGTATGTTTGGTTATTCTCTTACACTTAGTAATTACTATAAATAATTAGTGTAAGAGAACTAGCTAGATACAGTGACCCCTTATTAAATACTGTTCTACTTTATTACAACATCCATGTATAATTTTCATATATTAAAAAAAATGTTTATCAGTTGTTTAGTACCCGTAATACAAGTTCCACGTTTAACTTGGGGTTCCACGTTTAAATAAAGTTAATATAATGAGGACCTAAAAAATATGCTGTACTTAATCTTGTTCTTGTTTGTGCATACTAGGTTCGTTATGGATTTTCTCAAATCAGATGTTAATTATTACAGTACAATAAATTACCCTTCTTATATTATGTTGTCTTCCTTTTAAAAGACAACATTGTCCTTTTTGCCAGGAAGAGATTTCTGATTACCAATAATTCCATTAGTAATTTGTATTAATAATGATTTCTATATGATACCATACAGCCTAATATGTCTATCTATCTATAAGGCTTTAAATAAATAATTGTTCGCAGAACTTGAATGTAGGTAACCTCCGGTGTACATTATGTAGAAATAAAATTGGCACAAGTTTGGGAACAAGGTCGTTCAATAATATAAAGACAATAAATTACATGTGTGTACATGAACAATGATTAGAAATATTGACCTAAAATGTTACGTTGTAGATTCGAGTAATATATTCTTTTACTGCCTACATGAGTGTTTATATCCAGTCCAAGGTTACGATACGAATTCTCACTGGGCGTGAGTGGTCGGTCACCTTACATGTTGAGTCTCATAATTATTGTAATTATTTTCTCATTATAAAAACAAGGCAAACAACCGCCGAATCTCTATCTCACGTGGTGTTGGAATTCAATGTTTACTAAATTCATTTATTTCTATATATACGATACGTAATTGAGGCTGCAGTACTAACCTTTAGGAGTGTATCTTAATCGTATTATTTTACTTCTTTGTTTTTTTTTTTATAATTGTAGAAAAACATCAAACGGCAACAAAAGCTTATTGAAGAAGTTAGTAACGCTAGATTTAGAGGTTACACTACAAAAACAAGTCTGGCTATTGTCTATACAGTATAAAGTAGCTTACATTTTTATGCAGGGCGTACTCATCTGTTGTTCTACTTCGTAACCCAATAATTTATCCATAAGTTATCCAAGCCATTATGTCTAACCAATAAACACATAGTACACGGTATGCAAAGCCAAGTAATATGTAAATTATCGACACTGCAACGTTAAAGAAAAACACATAGAGTAAAAAGACTATAAAAATGTATGCAATTATAATTCGCCGAGAGCGTGCACATGGTCATAATCCCTCAACGTCTCAATGCTATTGATAGTGTCGAATGCAATTTATTAATACGTATTCACTTAAAACAATGCTCAACTCGCCTTGACATTACCGCTGCAGCTAATGCTGATTTTATCCAGCGGCCGCTGCGCCCGCGCAGTGGGAGGGTCAACGTGACAGAGTTGATTAGTAATCTCCACACATGTAGGTACTACATAAACTCATGACTGTGCTAAAAGTACTTGAATATCCGAAGGGTTAAAGGATTTTTCTTTTCAGTTCTATTTACGAAAGTTCAAAGAAGGGAAGGTTTTTTAATGTTTTTATTAGTTACTCATAGAAACCAGGGCCGGATCTAGGGGGGGGGGGGCGACGGGGGCACGTTCCCCGGGCGGCACGGTCAGGGGGCGGCAAACCGACTAATGGACCACTCATCATTTACCTTACTTGCCCGCGGAATAAATAATAGTACAAGTGCATGGCCATAGAAATACGACTGATAACCGGAGCGCGGAGTAAGGCATGTTACTGAACCATTACATTTTTTTGCATAGTTCTAAATAGGCGCCCGCAGACCACGGTCAGCAGGCGGGTGCAGCTGCGATCTGAGGAATGACGCTGTATACGAAAACTCTCTCGTCGATCTCTATACAGGGCAGCAGTGTATTATTTCAAAGTTACGTAGTTATTTCTCTATGTTAATTAATGCCAACTTAGCTGCTTTAAAGCTATATCATTTCATGATGGACAGCTACAATTGAAAAAAAATAAAAATAAACAATTAAGCTCCTTTTACTTGCATCAAGCGACCACGTTTTTTAAGAAAATATACAAAATAAATTGGAAATAAAACGCCTTTTTCATCCAGTGTGACTTCGAAAAAGCTGAGGCGAGTAGTCTTATTTCATTATAGAACTTAATTGATTAATATCAATACCAATAATTGATAAATTGTAACTTTTTAATGACATTGCTTTTTTGCCGAGGTTAGGATGGTTATGAAACAGCTTAAGCGTTATTAGACCCCCGCTACGACGGATATACCGCAGAGCTTTTGAAAGTAGGGGGCACGCCAGTGCTTAAGACCCTTCAGAAGCTTTTTAATTCCGGAATCGGTGATGGTGCGACACCAAAGGTGAGGAGCAATGGCGTGGTGGTGTTCTTCTTCAAGAAAGGTGATTAAACCTTTTCCCTCTCTATTCAACCTATCGCAGTCCACTGTTGGACATTGGTCTCATTTTGCGCCAGATATTCCGGTCCTCCGTTTTTCTCATCCAGACTCCACCAGCGACTTTTCGCAAGTTGTCGGTCCATCGGGCCGGAGGGCGTCCTACGTTACGCTTGCCAAGACGCGGTCTCCGCTCCAGAACTCGTCTGCTCCAACGGCCATCGGTTCTGCGACATCATTACCCACTGCTATGCCGGTAATTTTAGTTCTTTTGCGGATAACATCATTTCTGATTTTATGTATAAGAGTCTCCCAACATAGCACGCTCCATCGCTCGTTGAGTAACTTTGAATTTCTGAACCAATCCGCAGTCAGTGTCCATGTCTCATCTGCGTATGTTGGTATGGGTAGGACGTATTTCTCAAAGACTTTTGTCCTTAAGCGTTGCGGAATCGTCGACGTGAAGATTTGATGTAACTTGCCTGATGCCTGATGAAATTGTGCCGGTCAAGTTTTAGCCCAAGTAAACTTATTCTTGGACAATCTGGAGAAGGACGCCACCGACGCTTATCAGAAACGCTACCGGTCTATAATTCTTCAAGAGAGCTTTATCACCCTTCTTAATGAACGCTTGTGGACCACGCTTCCAGTGTAGTTCCCAGGTAGATGACGGCATTAAAAGAGCTCACCTAATGTCCTAAGGATGGGTTGTCCACCGGTGTTTAGGAGTTCTGTCGTAATACCGTCATCCCACGGCGCCCTTTCATTTCTCAGTTGCTTCAGTGCTGCACTAATTTCGCTAACGTCAACATCCGTACCCTACGTACAATGGTGCCTTAGTAGGGCACGTAGATCTTCGCTGTCTTCGGTCTGTACTGATGAGCGCTCGACAAATCCATAGAATTTCTCAACCTCTTCCAGGATCTGTTGGCGTAATGTGAGTAGTTGGCCATCTGCTATATTAAGCTTCACCAGAATGCTCCTGCCAAGTGGTTTTTGGAAAACTTTGGGCCCCCTGTTCTCCTTAATAAGGTCCTTAATTAACCTTGTATTGAAATAGTAGAATTCTCTGCGAACGAGTTTTCGTATCCGCTTGGAGAGAGCCTAATATTCCGGGTATGATAAGTTAAAGTCAAAATTCATTTATTTAAATTAGGCTTACAAAAAGCACTTATGAACGACAAAAATATACAAAAATTACATTACAAAAAAACAAATTCACAGAGTCACGTGGTCTAAGGTGGTAGATAAAAGCTCTTTTTGTAGCACAAATATTGTATCAATGTCGGCAGCCGTACCCCACAACGGTAGACCATACGACATTACATTATAAAAATTACTAAAATAAACTAATCTTGCCGTTTTTACATCTGTTACGAGTTATCTTAGATATTAAAAGCTTATTGAAGAATTAACGACCCATTACGATATTGTGCCACATCTTCAAGTTATTCTCCAGAGTCATTATGATCCGTCTCGCGCATATGTTTGACGATTTCCAGCCCTCCGAACAAGCTGGGTTCCTCAAAGGCTTCAGCACCATAGACTACATATTACATACGCTGTGGCAAGTTATACAGAAGAGCGGAGAGTATAACTGACCATTATGTTTGGCGTTTGTGGACTATGAGAAAGCCTTCGATTCGATCGAGACTTGGGCTGTGTTTCATTCCCTCCAACGGTGCCTGACTTGACTACTGCTATATCGAATTGTTGAGATGTTTGTACGAGAGCGCTACTATGTCAGGCCGAGTACATGAAGAGCTTACCATTGGCACCGAGGAGTAAGACAAGGAGATGTAATATCTCTGAAACTGATCACAGCTGCGTAAAAAGTTGCAGCTTTGTCGAAATGTTAATCAATTTGGGGACCTATTATATAAATTAGTGAAATAATATAGGATGATAAAGGTAAAAATAAATAAAAGAGGGCGGGGGCGGCATTTCTAAATTTTTGCCCCACCCAAAAAAAATTGAAGATCCGGCGCTGGTAGAAACATCCAACATTTTAGAATCAAAACTGGCGTTGATACAGAATATTAGATATTTTTTTTCCTCAATATTTATTTATTCAGAGGGATTGGAATCAGGCATTGAAATCCTCCGAATGTCTTTCGTTTTATTTATAAATAAAACAAAAGACTAACAGACTATTATTTGAAAATTTTTTATGAAGAACCCATTTGAAATATAGTATGTATTAGCATGCAGCCTTTCTTGATATATATGGTACTGTCTTAGTCTAGTCACTGACTGACTAATGACATGGAAACGTTATATCACAGAATCTAGTAACACTGTTCGTTTTTAACCCTTCAGCCACAGCGAAAGCCTATTTATCATCATCAGCTCATTATTCGTCTACCACCGAGGAGCGCTAGCCTACCCATACGAGGGTGTATAGAACTTAGTCATCCACGCGGGTCCAGTGCGGATTGGCCGATTTCACGCACAACCTTTGAATTTCTTCGTAGGCGCAGGTTAGGTAACCTGCCATGGTGCCTGCTATGGTGAGGTCACCATGTTTTCCTTCATCGTAAGAGCGTCGGATAATCATACATATAATTTCGAAATTACATTAGTACATGGCGGGATTTAAACCTGTACCCTCCTGATCGGAAGGCAACTATCCACACCAATGTGCCACCAATGCTCTCAAAAAAAGGATGTTAATTTTAAAATAAATCTGTACACGAGACGAAAGTACGCACGCAGACGCCTTACACTTTTGATTTATGTATTAGACTCCATAACATAGGTTCTAGGTATCTTCTCAAGTGTTTATTGTTTAAACAAAGAATGTTCTAGACTTTTAGGAGAATAGCAATAGTTAACATCCAAAGTGAAGCATCTAAAGATTAAGAGCAAAGTCATATAATTTTAATGTTTTAATACTTCATATATACTTACCTAGTCATATTAATTGGAATATGATGGCAAGTCTCGGCAATGAGCGTAAGACCAGGAACGTGTGGTCGGCTCTGTATCTCCTTTCTTGGACACACAGGAGATCATAAAGTTTCGTAAGGCAAAGTTCATCAAGAATAATAAAGATTTAGAGCTTCTTCCACTTGATTGTTTCTGTTATCGATACGCTAAGAAGAAAAAGTATTGGAATATGAATTCGTTACAATGCCACAAAGTTCACAGCACCTGAATTGACATAATGGTTTTCTCAGTAGCCGAGATTGTATCTCAGCTACGAAGAAAATTACTCATTATAACAGCGGCCTAGACCTTTCTCATAAAGACCTTAAGGTGCAATTGCTTTAAATCTTGACATTGCGCCACATATGCCATACTCGTAAAAATATCTTATAATTTTTAAAAGTACCGATTACACCTTCTTTTGAATAAATGCCATGAAAAATAATTCTGATTACTTTTTTACATGGACTTTGTGTAACTGATATTGATATCGCTTAAATGATTTATTATTGTGAGCTGAAGTAATGACCTTAAATGTTAAATATCGTATTTATAAATTGCAGGATACTTAAAAAATATGACTTACATTTATATAATATGGAATCTTATTGCACATCTTTTCAGGTCCAAGTTAAATATCTCGTGCTATTCGCAGGATGCCAGTTTCTGCTCGTTCGATCTTACGAATACCCAGCGAGGCTCTGGTGACCCTCAAACACAACCTATTTAGTCAAGTCAAAAACATAAGAGGCATTTTGGTCAGTACATGAATAATTGGGTCTCGCCAGTGCAATAATTAAAATATACAAGTAAAAATAGCTATCTACGAGTAGCTATGACTCTATATGAAAAATAGCTCTAAGGGTTATGCAATTAATAGTACGTACAAATTATTTTTTATTCTAACCAACCTTACTTTTCACTGTTGCACTTTTAGCCCGTCCTTTATTACCCGATTGCCGAAGGAGGTTAACGAGCAAGTGGTGGGAATAGGTAAACTTCACCCTTTAGAAGTTAATGCAACGTGCCTGAGGGAGTTCCAGAGCGGGATTTGAACTTATTTTGCATCCTAATGACAAGTACCTGGCAAGCTATTCGCAAGGTTATAGCACGTCGTGTTCTCAACGTCTCTTCTCATATGTGGCAGTGGCCTTTGGCTTAGACCAACAGGGGACTGCACGGATGATTTACGAGTGACAAAGGTGGTGTGTTCAAGTTCAGGTACTGCAAAATATTTAAAAACATTGGTCAGTGATACCTATTCAGATAATGTAAAAGCGAAGTTCATTTCAGTGTCAGAAATAATAATAATATTTTATTTATTTTCTCAACACAAACATATGCAACAGACTATAAGAACATGATAGATTGTGTTGAGACAGTTACAATATAAATGATCTACTTATATTTTTTTATTAGTCTAAATCTTATTAAATTAACATGTTGACATCCCTAATGTGGGTAACATTAATACTAAGTTTAAGTCGTGTTATTGTTAATGCGATTGTAGCGCACTCACTTTTTTTTTTATTACACAGGTCATAGGCCCCCAAACTAGTTCTAACATCATTAACACAGTGTATTTTATTTCATAGTTTTTTGATAAAAGTGTGATGCAACGAGACTATAATTTATTTAAAAAATAATCGTGTTTCTTGATGCCGTCGACGACAACTCTGTTGATTGATCGGCTATTCTCGTCAATATTATCGTAGTAATAAATAAAATATTAAACATCTTTAAACCTGTTGATGATTTGTTTCTTTGATTTTTATGTGGTAGCTTAAAATGAACTCCTAGTTCAATTGTTTATTGTAATGTCTTTAATATAAGAGGCATAGTAAAATATTAATTTAAAACTCTATCAAACTAATTGCTAGCCAGTCTATGAATATTAATTGTCGTAAATATTACTGACTTAGTTCACGCTTGTCGTAGTCCTCTCATAAATCAAAATCAAATTAGAGCCCTAAATGCTTCTGTAAATTATAAAACCAATTACAGGTATCGTTTTATATAGTCTAGTATACAGATTTCGGTTCCATTTATTTCTTGAGTAACCTTTATGCAAAAAGTTTGCTTTAAAATTTCGCTAACTTAAAATAAAGAAATAACTTTGGGTACCTTAGAACAATACAATTGATACTCATATTGTAGGCTACAGACCTCGCCCGCGAGGTTTCGCTAATAGAATAACCGTTGAAATTAATGACGTTTGTTGTTTTCTACACACATTATGGGTCAAGTTGAGTATTTTTTAATATATTTAATATCGCTCGTCAATAGTGTGGCATGTGCGTTTAATTTATATTTTGTTCAATTTACTCAAGTTACTAATACAAAACATCAATAATTCCTCTTTTTGTCTCTTGTTTCTTTAATCAATAGAACCTCGTGTGGCTTGAGTTCTGCGGAGGTAAATTGACGGTGGATCAGATTAAGAGCTTACTTGGCATCCTTGACTAACCTTTGCGTAACGCGCAACTAGAGCACTGACGCTAAAATGTAGCACGACGTATTTGTTTAATCTAACATTTAAAGAGTAACGATAGTTTTATGTTTGTAATTTATCAACACAGACTTTTTAATTATCATATATATATATGCTAATAATCACTTAACCTGAATAATTACTTTAATATGTCATCATTATATTTTTGTATCAATTCTTATTTTATTATATAATGCGATATAATGGTTGAAATGTCGCCGTCGGCTACTACACCCCGGATTTGGTCACACATTTATAAGCGTGAACATGTCAGCAATGGAAAGGGCTATGCTCAACTCCAAGATTGAACTCTACTTGATCGAATCGGAAATGAGGAAAAAGGTAAGTAGACGAACATAGGTCACCGTTGTAGTCACTCGTATAACCAAGTTAGTGAGGAAGGCACATTCGACACAGTCACAATAGGAACATAGTCTGAAGAACCGATGGCCGCTATTGCCGAAACGTTCTCATATAGAGACCTCATACCGACACAAGAGGAGGACGGCCACATGTCCCGAACAAGGTTGTGGGTAACCGCTGGATTCATAGCTTCTGACGATGCGAGTGGAAGTAATTGGGGAAAGGCTTCCGTTCAACATTTCGGTTATGATGAAATTATTATAATTTTTCGGTAAAAAAGTAACTAGTATTTTTCCCGAATAATATGTAAAAAAAATAGCCGTTATATCTTTAACTTAACAAATAGATATGTTTGAAACTTACACTAAAATCTGACATCAAGGAAAAAAATTAAAATGGAAATAAAATAAATACATAAGTAATCGATTGTTTTTAAATTGAAACATTTTATTTGCTTCAGTTTACCACAGCTTATAATTAAAATGTAGATGTGTTCTCACATATTCTAGATGCTAAATATCGGACGTTATATTACCATTCTCCAACAACCCTTTAAAATTAATTGACTCTGTAAAATAATTTAGATTTTATATTCTTTATTAGACATTTCTAGATGTAAGTAATGGTAAATAAACATTATCAAATTGGGGGGAAATTAAATAACTTCCCCTGCTTAATTGATACTTGAACCGATTACATAATTAAGCAACATAACAGTCACAGTGAACTGAGTTCATTGTAAAGAAGTAAGTCTTCAATTACGTGAACATTGATTTCTGACAGTTTAATATCCATCGAATATATCAATAGAGCGTCGGTGGCTCAATGGTGTGGACTGTCGCCTTCACCGGGAGGGCTGAGGTTCAATCCGACACGTACCAATGTGTTTTCGAATTTTCGAATATATGTACTATCCGACGCTCTAACGGTGAAGGAAAAATCGTGAGGAAACTTCATGCACGCCTGCGAAGAGATTCGAAGGTTGTGTGTGAAGTCGTCCAATCGACTGGGCCGGTGGACGTAAGGCCTAAACACCTATACGGGTAGGCTCGTGCCTCGGTGGGACGGTTAATGACTGATGATGATATCAATATAACACTGTTCACTGAAATTTTTGGACCTTTGGTATAGTCTTGACAGTTTTCAACTAATTAAATTATTATGGCGTTAACACAACATGTTTACTGTTGCGACATAAAGTTTGTATTTGAAATGTGCCGACCTCTTAATTAATCGTTTTTACTAAATTGACATTTACCAGTAGGTACCAAAAGATCGGCAGCAGTACTATTTTAATTTGTAGTAAAATTGACCTTTGAAGGTTACAAGCCTGCACCTTGGTACCCACTAGAGCTGGTTTTTCAAGCCGTCTGCTCTTTATTATTGCTTGATATTTACAACGCAAGATTGTGCAACTAAATTTTATATGCGACAGTTATACGACTATTCAACCAAACATGCAAGTTGTATTTTTCAATTACGGTGAATCCTTTTTTATTTTCGAATTAAATATCATTTCGTGTAGATATTCATTATTAAATTAACAATATTAATAAAAAAATATTTGTTACATTTCTATTAATTGAATGTTCATTGTAATATATTTGTAGCACAACTTTCCGCTATAGGTCGATGAAAATTTTAATAACAATATGTTATTAATAAGATTACTAAGAAATTTGTATTTGGTACTGACTCTCTTGACTAGTTGTTAAACCTAGTTTTGGGGCTAGTTATTAATTTTTAAATAATAGAATTTTTTTTTAGAACGTCTGAGGCTCCATGGTGTGGACTATCGCCTTCCTACCGGGAGGGCTGTGGTTCAAATCCCGACACGTACCAATGTCTTTTCGAATTTTCGAAAATATATGTACGTTATTCGACACTCTTACGGTGAAGGAAAACATGGTGAGGAAACCTTCATGCACGCCTGCGAAGAGATTCGAAGGTTGTGTGTGAAGTCGTCCAATCCGCACTGGGTCCGCGTGGACGACTAAGGCCTAATCACCCTATACGGGTAGGCTCGTGCCCCTCGGTGGGGACGTTTAATGAGCTGATGATGATGAATAGAATTTCCAACATATGTAGGCAAAGAAACTAATTTCTGAAATAGATAATATAAATAGATCAATACTAGTATTTCTATACATCTACATTCACATAGCTTCCTTTAACCCTAATTCACTATACTAATGATACTAAGTAACTGATAAATATTCATATTTTATAGTTATCTTTTTATTAAAATACATATTGTCATGCACAAAAAAAATGTACTGCTCGGGGATCGCAGCGGAAACTTTGTTGTAATAGCCGACTAACTAGGTACTACATGTATATTTTTATATATTATAATATGTATTGGTTCATTGTTGTGAACCATCCATATGATGGAGTAGGTTCAAATCCCGCCACGTACCAGTCTTTTCGAGTTTCCGAAAAGATATGTACTTACGTTTATCCGACACTCGGTAAACACCTACGTTAAAGGAAATAATCGTGAGGAAACCTGCGCACGCCTTCGAAGTGATTCAAATGTCTGCACCGCACTGGGCCCGCGTGGATGACAAAGGCCTAATCACGGCCGTTACGGGCAGGCTCGTGCCCTTCGGTGGGGGCGCATATGAGCTGATGGTGAATAATGATGATATATTGTCAAAAAGAACTTCATAATAAGAATTGATAAACATAGCGACAGGCACACGACCTTGCCCTTCAAAACCTCAAACATATTGATATATCACCATGTCTTAATAAGTCGTCAATCTGAGCATTTACCTTGTTTAATTATTTAGCTGATCGAAAAGATGCAGTTGATATTTTATATAGGCAAGTATGTTTACCTTTATTTGTAATTTACCTAATATTACCTTGGAATCTTACTGTTTTGATGTAGATAATCAAGGCCGTCTTTAGCTCATGTGGCGCCCGTGTGCAAACATTACCCTAGCGCCCCTAGCAAGCGCCCGGTCCTCGGAGGAACTCATAATGCGAGCGGTGTCCGTGTGAAATATACACACCGTGTATATTTCACACGGGCACACACACACTTGTAGATAATCATAATAATAAAATAATGTTGATAATAGTAATAGTATTAGGTATATTATTTTTATAAGAACAAAATTTTTGTCAGTAAAATTCAGACACCAACTTAAAAAATATACTACAGCCATCTTTTACTCGGCGAAGCTGTGAAGGCTATTGGCGCACAATAGCACAACTAAACTTTCGCCCCCATACCCTTAAATGGTGGAATTTTACAGGAGACTTTCACCAATTTTATGAATTAGGTCATGAAAGTTTACACGGGATTGCAGACACTAATAAAAAAGCCTCTTTACGAGTATAAGTAATTAAGAAAAAAATAAAGACTGCCTAACAAATCACAAAGAACTGAAATCCCAGCAAAAACATTTCATGTAAATTGTTTCTAAGGCTGTACCCTGTGAAAAAGATATCAGATCTCATAAAGAGCCAAGCTTCTGAATCTACACGGCCAAGCTCTACCGACCGTCTCTACTTCAAAAATATCTACAAAGCATATTTACTGATGGCTATTTACTATGGCTTGGCATTTTCGTTACTTACTTATCAGAAACTAAATATACGCATCACCTCTACAACGGTAGTGTACCTATATAATATTTAGAAGCTTGGCTTTACACGAGATCTGATATCTTTTCACAGGGAAAACCTTATGACTGTAGTCGTCTTATTTCACACGAAGTGTGATTTTTACCACTTATCAAACTTACTTGGAAGAAATAATAGGTACCTATTCTTAAGTTAGACAAAGCACATCATTGTCATTCGTCAAATTATTTGTATATGAATTGTGTTTTAAATCTTTTACTATCAAGTCAAATTTAAAGTTATGAATGTTATTTCTATTCAATCTGTAAAAAAGAGACTGATAGTCATTGAGTGTGTGATACACCTAAGCTAGAACATAAATCAAGTTGTAAAATATATGCAAATATACTTGAGGATTTCTTGTAGCGGGAGAGCCGGCCTGGAGACTCAAGTTGCCCGGGGCGCCGGCTCACGGCCGCGTGACGCAGCGCTCAGTGAAAGGGTGCGCCCCCGCCGTCGCTATAAAAGCTTCCAGCAGTGCTCATCAGGTATCATTCAGCATCCTCCATCAACTCATACACTACAAAATGGCATTTAAGGTACAGATATTATAAAGTGATGTGAAACAAAGTACGCTCAACAAAAAATGGTGTTGTTTAGTGTCAAGACGTGATTGTTTACTAAAATAATTATGTTGTTCACAGTTCGTGGTCCTCGCCTGCTTCGTAGCGGCCGCCAGCGCCGGCGTAGTCCCCGCAGCCCCCGTGGCGTACGCCGCCGCCCCGGCCTACCATGCCGCACCCGTCGCATATGCCGCTGCCCCAGCCTACCATGCTGCCCCGGCCTACCACGCGGCCCCGGTCGCCTACGCCGCGCCCATCGCTAAGGTCGCTAAAGTCGCCGTTGAAGAGTACGACCCACATCCCCAGTACAGCTTCGCCTACGACGTGCAGGACGGCCACAGTGGTGACTCCAAGTCCCAGCACGAGACCCGCGACGGCGACGTCGTGAAGGGCTCTTACTCCGTGGTGGACCCCGACGGCACCAAGCGCACCGTGGACTACACCGCCGACCCCCACAACGGATTCAACGCCGTCGTGCACAAGGAGCCCTTGGCCGTCAAGGTGGCGCGCCCGTCGCATACGCCGCACCCGTCGCTAAGTACGCCGCTGCCCCGGTCGCCTACGCCGCGCCCGTTGCCAAATACGCCGCCCCCGTCGCTTACGCCGCCTCCCCCGTGGTCCACGCAGCCCCGGTCGCCAAAATCGCCGCTCCCGTGGCTTACTCTTCGCCAGTCTACCAGTCTGCTCCCGTCTACCATTCAGCTCCCGTGTACCACCACTAAAGTAATGCCAAATTTTAGTTATTAGGATGTATGTGTATTTTTATACACGGATGTTCATTTAGATAGGTTAAATAAATTAATTTTTCTATCCCAATGTACTGTTTTTATTACTAACATATTTTTTATATACAAAATTAAATATGATAATAAAATAATAGGTTTCACATAATATATTTCGTAGTTACAACTATCATCTACATCAACATCAAATATCAACCTAATTGCAAATAAATAAAAGCATTACATTAGTGCTAGGACAGGTAGGTACTTGCGTTACCTATAGGTACAATTACAGCCCAGAGGTTAGACACTGATCTTTCTCACAGATTCAAATGTGAAGGTGAACGTCTAATGCCTACACCATAAAGTCTAGACGTGAAGAGCTGGCACACACGAGGTAGTTAACCGCCAACCTTGATATTTCCATAGTTCCCACGGCGACGTTAGTTACACCGGCGCACACCGTTACGCAACCCATCTTATTCACCACCTACGCCCTAAGACGGCTTAAATTTAGCTGTAATTTCAACTTTCGCTTATTCCATAAAAGACAGAAAAGTAATTAGTCAGTCATTTCAATGAAGAACTATATTATATACGTAACTACAATATTTGAATAAACCTCATTCGTAATTTGTTAACATAAT
The DNA here is from genome assembly GCA_019425675.1 of Leucinodes orbonalis. NCBI lineage: Eukaryota > Metazoa > Arthropoda > Insecta > Lepidoptera > Crambidae > Leucinodes > Leucinodes orbonalis. The sequence goes on from PQWD01004017.1 coordinate 39,530, forward strand.
AGTTAAACTACAATTAGGTACCTATTGGTATCAATGGTAATTTAACGATAAATCCTTAAATTCTATTGACAAATCACAAAACCCGTTGTCTTGGTATATATTGTCAAAATAAATATGAGAAAACCCTTGCAGGACTGGCTAAGTCTAGTGTAGGAGTCATAGTCAATCTTTATAAACTGATTTAAAAAAAAAATGCTCTATGAGACATTCGAGCTTACGGTTCGCCGTTATAAGTGTGGCGCAGATGTTCATTTGGAATGAAAATTGAAATTGAAATTTACCAACCATTTTAATATAGAGAATACCCTATAAATAATATTTTACCAAACTTCCGAAGGAGGGTTATATGTTTTTTAAGGACAAAATTCCCGCTGGCAGCTTTTTCCGGTTTTGATAAAACTTACTTCAAGCTTTTTCCTCTTGCGTTTCAAAGTCATAATCTACGCATCATCATGCACCTACTCCAAAAAGACACGGACCCTTACTGAACCCGAACTTAAAGCTATCGATGCTCGAGATAACGTAAAAATGATAAGCGTTATTTCTACAGTAGATGGATGAAAATTGAATGGACATGGAGACTTAAAGTTGAATGAAAACCATGTAAATACACCATTTGTATACATGGTTTTAGTTTCATTTCATGTAGGTATTACTGAATATTATGCACTGCATGTATTTACTTAATACGAGTATTTGACAACTAATAGATACTTTTATTAACAAATAAAATATTAAATACCAATAACGAAGTCGCGCGCATAAGCTAGCGTGGTATAAGTCGGCAGTTAAATCAAGAGTTCCGGCTTCGGTCTTTGTGCAGTATAATTTTTTTTATGCATGGACATATATACTCGCGTGCAAGTAAATCGACTCAAGCCTCAAGTGCGCATAAAAAGTGATATTACTAAAAAATGACTTATTTTACCTCTATATAATGTTTTACATAATTAAAGCCTAGTAATTAGGCTTTCAAATGGTAGCATAATATCAGTAATTTAAATAAACACTTGTACTTAGAATGCAACTGAACGCAACCTCCCGTAAACTGCTCTGCGCTCTATTCACAACTTGCGCGACACAACCCCCTATAAAACCCCCTGTAATCGTTTTTTTCTTATCAGTCGCTCATTAGACGTTGACCTGAACACATCTCTGCAAATTAAAGCCGTCATTTGAAGAAAATTATGGATACAACACCTGAAGAAGCCGCTCAAGTCGTTGCCCTGTTGCAAGAAGGGTTGAACCAGCGAGAAGTCGCTCGTCGTTTGAATATGAGTCAGTCCGCTGTCTCGAGAGTATACAGAAGGTTTCAAGAGACTGGTGCCTTCACTCGGAGGCCTAATACCAGCCGACGCCGGTGCACCTCGGAGCGTGACGACCGGTTTTTGGTCTCGACCTCTCTCCGAAATCGACACCTTACCGGCGTAGATGTGCAGCAGGAGCTACGTCAAGTTCGCGGGGTGACTGTCAGTCAGTGGACAGTTAGAAGAAGGTTGAAAGAAGCTAACCTTACTCCGAAAAGACCCGCTACAGGCCCGAAGTTGACCACAGCTCATCGTCAAGCACGCCTTCACTTTGCTCGAGAACATTTGGATTGGAGCATAGAGCAATGGCAGTCAGTCCTGTTCACAGATGAGACGAGGATGTGTCTCCATGGCAGCGACAGGAGAGGTCGGGTATACCGTCGTCCCGGTGAACGGTTTTCACAGTGCTGCTTTGTGGAAACCGTTGCATATGGTGGCGGATCTTGCATGATGTGGGCTGGAATTTCCTTAGAAGGCAAAACGGACCTTGTTTTCGTTCCTGGGGGAGGCCGGGGAGGAGGTCTGACCAGTGATCGTTACATTGAAAATGTTCTACTGGATCAAGTTGTCCCTTATCAAGGCTTTATTGGGGAAAATTTCATCTTGATGCATGACAATGCCCGATGTCACACTGCTCGGGCCACACGTGATTTCCTGAACGAAGTTGGAATTCACACTATGCATTGGCCAGCGCTCAGCCCCGATTTAAATCCCATTGAGCACATATGGGACGAGCTCAAAAGGAAAGTTAGAGCGAGGAATCCAGCTCCGACAAACATCAATGAGCTCAAGACTGCGTTGGTAGAAGAGTGGGGTCGAATACCACAATCATCCATTAAAAAGTTGATAAGGTCGATGAAGAATCGCATGAGAGCAGTGATCAGAGCTAGAGGAGGGAATACCAAATATTGACACGAATAATTTTTTTATCTTACGCACATTTTGTTTCATTTAAACACAATAACCCCATACTGTGAAATTGTATGAATTTTCAACATTTTTTACATTATCATTAGCATTAACCTTTTTTACTAAACTACTGAATCGATTTTCATGCAACTTACACCATTTTAAAGCTCAATTACTAGGCTTTAATTATGTAAAACATTATATAGAGGTATAATAAGGCATTTTTTAGTTATATCACTTGTTATGCGTACTTGAGGCTTGAGTCGATTTACTTGCACGCGAGTGTACATTTGTATTGTTCTGCATGTCTTTATTTAAAAAAAAGTCTAAGTAAGTATAACAGTTGTTTAGTAGTTACCAGCTACTAGTGCTACTTACTGCACATACGAGTAGTACCTACAAGCGTTCTCATTGCTTTAATTGAGGCTAGATGGCGCTGTGTGATTGTCGGTGGATAATATATATTAGATTTTTTTCGCTACCGTCGTGGAGGTGATGCGAATATTTAGTTTCTATAGTAAGTAACGAAATAGCCAAGCCATTTGTTGAAGCAAGGGTCGTTAGAGTTAGGTCGTGTAGATTCAGAAGCTTGGCTTTGCATCAGGTCTGTAAAAATCCCCTTTTAGGGGATGGGGTGCGTAAACCGTAAGTTTATGATTTTTTTTGTTGGTTATATACTAAACTATGATTACAGATATAATCTTATCTTTTTAGCACTTCTGGAAGTGGCCAAACATTTATGTACATCAGTGTGTCAGTGACAAAATCGGCGTATTTTAGATATCAATAAATTCTAAAGTGTACTTAAGCTATTCGATTGAGACTTTATATGTTTAATAAGTCTATTATCGACACCATATCCTGAGAATTTGAACTATCTGGTACATCGAAAACCAATTCTATGAGAGTTCAAAAATACGACGAAACACTTCGAGAAAAGGTAGGTAGTGCCTGCCCTTGCGCTTCGCTTGGCTCGTCTTGGCGGGGGTACTACCGTGCCCTCAGAGTCGTGTTATTCAAATATTATTTTATTTCCAATATTTGACGGTCCTAATAAGACTAAAATTCTAAAATTCTAGTGATCTTGCGCTTCGCTTAAATAGTAAATGGAAAAAATACAAAAATAATATGGTACCTATCAACTACTTTGGTAGATTTCATTTAATGTTTTTGTTTTATATAGAATATTGTAGGTTGATATTATATTCACAATACCATGATTATAATTGTAGTTTTGTTTAACATCTCTATTTCCACATTTTTATGTACTGCAAATAATTGATGATGGTCAACTGTTTAATATAACATGTTAGCTATTTGTATAATTATATTCAAATATTTTATCCACATTCTTAGAATATAACGATTTATAACGCTATTCAACCATAGACATAATATAATAAGACATATTATAACTATGACAAAGTCGTGTCGGTTTTCAAAAGCTGCAAGTCGCAAATGGCGGAAGGGATGGCGCCTCATAATATCGATAAGTTTCGAATTAGTTACTGCACTGATATGTTCTATAAGTAAATATTTTAAGCTTCTTTTTGAGTGAAATTCGTAGGTTTCGACCGTGCACCGCCATTTCTCAGTAGGATGACAAAAATGTGTTAGTATGCCTTATCGCACTTCCGACTTTTACAGTGACATATAGATGGATGAATCATTGTTCTATGGAAAGTTATTATGGAGAATAAGTAAACAAAAATCATATTCGTTGTAAACAATGATTTAATACAGTATTGATTTTTACGTTATATGCTCACAAAACAACCGAGAAACTGTTCCGAATGTAGTAGCAACACACATACACATTTTTATATTTTGCGTACATTTCACTACTTCTAAACAATGTGAAAGTGTTGGCATTACAAAAACATTCAGAATAAAAAAGATGACTAGTGTTTGCCACTTACGCCTCATTGTAAACATAAATATTCATTCCACCAATCACCAGACGGTTGACATAGAGTAACAGACACGAAACATAATGCATGTTTCGATTTCTGTATAAGACTACCAACAAACAGCATTTATTTTAATATGATTGTGGAGATTCCAAGAAAACGAATTTACTTATAATTAACTTATTAAAATAAAAGAAATTACAATTAATTGAGACGCGACAATGTTCGATGTTAGAAACAGAGTGATCTTGCTAAGTTCCGCTGCGCGGTGGTCGGGCCGGCGATGCACCTGTGCTGAGTTGGCTCCTTGGGCGGTCGATTGCCGCAATCCGTACTTCGTATGAAAATTGGGGACGGCGCACGATCATCGATTCCCTTGGTGGGCCATGGCGTAACAAACCTGTTAATAAAGCTCATTTTTTATGGAATCAAATAGTATATATAAATTTTCTATTTTAGCTCATCTCTTTCATACGAAATGAAACACCAAAACGGTTAATGACGCAAATTCCATCTCACTTTTTTTTTATCGGTTTCTTTTTATATTACCATTTAATGGACTTGCAAAGAAGTCTTTGAAATA
>PQWD01004018.1:5845-75326 GCA_019425675.1 Leucinodes orbonalis
AGCGCTATAGAACAAAAATTGGTCAAGCGCGAGTCGGACTCGCTCGTGGAGGGTTCCGCAGCAGCAGCAAGTAACATAAAATAAAATCATATTTATTTACGTATGCACCTACTTCAGCTTTAATATGAAAAAAATGGCGAAACGCGAGTCGGACTCGTCCGTAGAGGGTACAGCAGCAGCAACATAAATAAAGTAATTTTATTTATTTAGGCACCTACTACAGCTTTAATATTAAAAATAGTGGTTCACCGTTTACGACGTATAAAAAAAAACTATACACCAGAAATCGTTCAAACTAAATTTCGTTGTTAGATTTTATGGTAATGTACATCTTTTTTTTTAATTCATCAACCCCATAGTTTAGAAATTAGAGAGTAGGGGGACACAATTTTTTCAACTTTAGAAGTGTCTCTCGCGCAAACTATTCAATTAATAAAATAATGATATTAGAAACCTCGATATCATTTTTCAAGAGCTATACATTAATACCCCACACGGGAATTACGATAAAAAAAAATTTTTTAGTTTCAGTTCAATTTATGGGTTACCCCAAAATATATATATTTTTTTAAGTTTCTTTACAAAATCTAATAGCGGTTCACAGAATACATATACTTACAAAGTTTGAATAGTGTATAGTTCTTATAGTTTCGGAGGATAATGATGGGTTTCGTTTTTGCCATTTGGCTACGGAACCCTAAAAATGTGATTTTGTAGAGACAATCATAAAAAGTGATAAATATACGATGTATGAGGATTGATAAGTAATTAAATTAATAAGTGTTTTTTTTATGTAACAAATTATGTTGATTAATATATATAATAATCGCCGATCATTTATCGTACTTGTTGAAGTAAACAACATCAAAAAACTATTTTATTCCATAACACCGATTCCATCACTTTTGCGGGAGATTTAAAGATGACCTCCTTTAGAACAGGAATTTGTGGTTAACAGTTGCAAACCCAAGTCTTGTCAGTTATTATTAATCACATTAAAAGAGGAGATATATCACTCTTAATATTATTGCGACATTTACATTCAAATTCATCTCTTATCAATCAAACGTGAGCAAATGCGGCAAATTTATCAATTTATTTTCTCATTGCACACCCTTCGGCTCGTTGCATAATTTTTTTGGGCTGAGAGCAATCTGCGCTCGTTTAATAATGCGTAAAGTGTCCGTTTATTTTTTAAATTAATACATATTATCGAAAATATCCAAGGCACATTTGATATTTATATATATTATATTATTCACAGGTTTGATGATATCATGCACTTGGGTAATCATTTTGGGGCGATTGCAACGGTGCTCATCTTAAGCGCTTGAACCTTTTGAACTTGGCCACCAATTTTATTTACTCTCCATACATAAACTAGCCGAATTTTGACAGTTTTGTTGTGACGAGACTCCGTCAGTATTTTTTATACGTCCATAGTTTGGCCTAATAAATTCTAAAAAACAGGTTACCTTGTCTTTACTATTGAGCACGGCGGCTGCATGTGGCGGTATTCGTAACACATAGTGATGCCGATGATGCAGCGGCAACCATACACGCGCCGGAAGATTAAGGTCGAGAGAAGCCAGCTCAGCTCGTAGGCGGCCATTGCGTCGCTCTTTGTCAGCAACGCCAGCCAACCGGCGGCCTATGTTAGTAAGCGCCGTCAAAAACTGCAAGAAAAATATACTTAAATTACAATACTACCAAAGATTTAGCAAAAGCAAATATGAAGAATAAAAATAGCATTATTAATGTCACCGATTATGTACGGAATCATACCTGCGCAATTCCCGAAACTCACGGAATAAGCTTTAATAAAAAAATAAGTATAAACATCACAATTTTACCTATCTTTAAAGTATTTATTATACGGCATTACGTCATTTATTTATTTGTTCTGCATTATTTAAATAATTATATAAATTGAATACTGTCTAAATATATTGCATAAAAATCAATATAAGGAATATTAATAAAAAGATTATTAATTGTTTTGTTATTAATTATGAATTTTAGATGATAAAAGTAATTCATCCACAGGTTGCTCTTAACAACTCGGTCTTTCCCGTAATAAATGTCAGGATGCGCCTGTTACAGAGTTAATGTAATATGATTGTAAACTCATCGACTAAAGAAAAAAAATATGCAGATAAGAAAAGATCTATTTAAAGAAGCCAACAAGAAATAAGAATAAGAGCAACAATGCAGTGTTAGTTCCCTGACTATCCAAGTAATTTACGAAGTTGTGTTTAGCGGAACACTTTAGGTGTGATTAGTATAGATTACTTAGTGGTATGTCTCGTTATCTTTCAAGATGACAACAAAGCAAAAAAACATCACAACAACACAGATTTTTGCAATATAAATTTGTACAGATTTCATAATATCATCTTTTATATTGAATTTGCGCGTATACCTACTTCAGAATACAAAAATTGACTAAAGTAATAATTTTAAGTTAATAACGCCAAATTTCATTTTATTTGGATGTGGTTCAATGGATAAAAAGAGATCGCTAAGTCAAGCAGATGAACACATCATACACTCACAGATTAATAGGTGACACTTACACCTACTCTTGGGTTATAAGTATGTTACAAAAAAAACATATTATTGAGGTAACTAAATTGCTGTTATAAAAAATCATTTTTGAGATGTTATTGAGGTAAGTAAATTGCCTTAAAAAGATATATGAAACACTCTCACAGAACTTTATCATTTTTCTTTTAACAATAATTATGTAAAGATAATTTCATAAATGGTTTTACCTGAGTCTGAGGTGCTAATCTTGGTGCTCCACAAGAACACTGTTCACCACAGAGGCATCCGTTATCAAAAGCACGCCCAGATGCAAGATCCCCTAAATGTCTCCCAGACGGCGTCGCTAATCTTAATGCGGATGCGTCGGATTGTGACCGATGATGACCCCTTCTAGCAGCTGGCCTAATCTCTTCTGCCAAAATCGAATCCCGTAACTTGGTCGCCTTGGACCTCTTCACATCACCACCAAAAGCAGTTAACAACCACGCGAGGCGTAGCGAGAACTCCGCACTTTGTTTACACCTGTGTACTAAGTATGGCCTGAGCACGTCCGCAACATCACCCATTTCTACGTACATAGTTGCCAACTGTGGCAGGTAAAAGTCGACGTCTTCATGAGGAAACGAAAAAAGTTTGTTAGCCAAATACATTTGAACGCCTGGTTCTTTTGAATTAAACAGATACGAAATGGCCATGCTCATGTCAAACAATTTACTTTCAAATAATCGTAGTAAAAAATCCTTATTTCTGGATGTATCTGCTGCACTAGCGTCTAACTTAGTTTGTCTTTCGACCACAGCATCTGGAGGGTCTGGAGGTTTTTCTGTATCTTCAGGATTACCCGAATCTAGACTTTCTCGCGATCTTGCGGCAGCTGGAGCTGGTGGTCTTTCCTCCTCAGTACTGTCAGGAGGTGTGTGTATGCCAGAATCATCGGAACCTGTCGGCACCTCTGGTGGCAGCGCAAGTCTTGGAGCAGGAGCTTCCAATGGCATGCGAAGTGGCACGCCTTCGGGAGATGTCGGGGTCATGTCCTCTGGTATTCTCTGAAGGACAGAGTCCAAGGATCTGTTTCTTTGGTGGCCGCATCCCGCTGGCGGTCCGCTACCTCCAGTCACATGCCTGTAAACAAAAAAGCAAATGAGGAAAATATTTAATGGTAACACTAAAGTACCCACTTAAACGTTGTTAATACCTTAATCTGTTCTTAATACGTACTTATAAAAAGGGTCTTCGTAATGTCGTATACCTACGACGATTATTTTCCTAACCATTTGGTCTGGTTGACCAACCACACTACGTTAAAACAAAACACATATACGGGCTCAAAACACTTCACTAATTTTACAAGCCTCCTGGCACAACATGGTCGTTTCACTTGAGCATGGACCCGACGTTGAAACAATTATTTCAACCGCGCAGTGTATCATAACGAGTAATTAAAACTGATCACATCACGCGCGGGCATACATACGTTCAGCGCTGCGAGCGTCATGGATCAGACTGCTTTACGCAACCGGCAGCCACGGCGCGCTCCGCATACCATTCGAATAAGGATCACCACGGTTACGCAGTCCAAACGCAACTAAATAACTACGAAACAGTAAACAAAGATCTACTTTAACCAGGCCAAAGATTTCCCCGACCGAGTTAGAATACTTGAATGCTTGTAAGAGTAGGTTATGTCTAGGTAGGTAGGTACTAGGAGCTAACTATTTGGGCATGTACATTATTGTGTATCATGTATTTATTATCTGTAACCATGACACTTGAATAAATACACGTATGAGCATTTAAAAGTAATTAACATGCATGCATATCTTTCATGTTATTTAAATAAATACAATTTATCAGTTCAATGACTACCTATACACTACAAGGTAAGCCTAACAAATTAATAACAACCAAGCCATCATTTATATTCATTCTAGGACATATTTTGAATATTAAGGGCTTCCTTATTTAACTTATCATATTGCACACACATACCAACTTGAATAGCAATTGGAGAAACAGTTATGATGTGCCATATGTTTTAAATATTATCTGATACGATAACAGTAAAGTATTGCCGTTTCCATATTTTCCCACATATTGTGTTGTCTTATCCACCTAGAATATGCACCATGACCTAACACAGTACAAATGCATACCATCTTAGAGAAAGCGGCCGACGATCCCATGCTTTATCATCACTTAATGGCTATCAATTCAGAGATCCATCTAACACTGCATTCTCTTAAGTGTAGCTCGTGTTCTTAACATAGCCGCGTAACCGTTCTATCAAAGAAAGTAGAGGAAGTGGAAGTGTGCGGGCACTTGTTGAGTAGACATTCTATAGCGAGAGTGGCGCACGAATCAACGATGTTTATTTTAGTAACATTATCAAGATTCGAATATATGTTATTCACTCAGCAGATGTGGCCGATAACGAGCCAGCGGCACTGCAAAATTGAAGGCACAATAATTTTAAAATAAATTTTATTACAAAATGATCAACTCGAGTCTCGACAATAAATATCTTATGGTAATGAATTTAGTTGTGGCCCACGTAGGCACGGTAATATTAGGTTCCAAGTTCATTGCCTAATTAAAATGATACTAATAATAATTAATATTAAATTAATGTATGGAAGATCTGGGGACTGTAGGGACAGTGGCCGTAATAGGCATCATCATCATGATGACGAATATTATTTTTTAAGATAAATATGATTTACATAAACCTCATAACAACTGCCATAACCACTATAACCTACCACAATGATTTTGTACATGTTGTGGGGTCGTAACAAAGATATTCTGTATATTTAAAGGTAGATACGCCATACGAGCCTCAAAACAAACTGCCGCGCGCCGAAGAGAGTACAGTTTGTACTCTTTTGTTTAGATAAATGTACGCCCATTCAAAATATGTGTATGTGTGCTGTCGCTGCATTCGGAACACTTTTTTCGATTGTTTTGTGAGCATATAACAAATCTATACTTTTTTCCATCATTGGGTCGTAAAAGCCTTTTTTGTCTGACAGAAAGCACGGTCGGAAGACGTTTGCATGTAACTTGTGCTTTCTGTGATAATAAAAAAAAATTGGTCCATTTATGAAATGTGATTATAAAAAAAATTTGGTCCATTTATGAAAATCCAGGGCTTCTAAATATTTTTATTTAATGAAACGATTTTATAGCTAGTTTTTATCTGACCAAAAGAACATAAACATGACTTCCAGAAGTTTGCCGCACAGTAAAGGAATGAACACATCGTCCATTAACTTCAAATCAAGTTAAAGTGAAACACACAGAAACCCATGCCCAACGTGGTAAATTGGTTACTATTCACACGCATGAAGATGATCGTGCAAGTGTATAAGCTTTGTAGCTAAAATAACTGCATATATATAACGATTTAATTTTACCCTTATAAACACATATATTATTACATTCTTGAAATCCGTTGGATACTACAAGGTCTACAAGAGAATAAAATAACTCTTTACAGCTCATAATTGTTAGATGATTGCAAGACTGAACCCATAAGTTGACCTTCTTCTGCTAGTTGACCTAATAGAGGACGAATTCATAATATTACCAAACCACTGAATTGTAAGCGGCGTGGCGGCATAATGAAATATAATATGTAACATGATTATTATAGTATCATTTTTTTGTACACATTTCTATGTTTTATATTGAATCATATTAATGTTTGAAAATTAAGTTTCGTAGGTATGTACGAACGAACTATAGACTCAGTGTGATTGTTGAAACGAAATCAAAAGTCGCAAAGACCTTGTATGCCACATTTCACGAGCCATGACGTGATTAGTGGTTATTAAACAATGGTAATTGAGCCACGTGTGCATCACCATTCACCACACCTTGAAGTTGTACACATGTAATATGAGAGAAAAATATTTCGATTATTCATAATTATGTATTCTAGTGTAAAAGATACTAATTATTACGAGATTTTTATTCTGAATTCAGCATCAATTCCTAAAAAAATTGTAACATTGTCGAAATATAATAAAAAAATTAAATTAAATTTTTATTTAAGAATAATGCTAACGCACAACATAGTCAAGTTTATTGCTCTCATTGAGTTAATGGGAGCAATTTTTATTTAATGACTACAGAAACAACCTATATCTTGCTTACTAAGTCGCAGTCGTACCGAAAGTGAATGCCTCACACATAACCTTGCCGATAATTAAAACTCGCAGTAGGTACTAAGATGCTTTTAAATAACAATTAAAGTTTTCGACATCTAAACTTACAGTGTCCATACGACACAGCATCTTTAGTAAAATAAAATGTATTAATTGTATCAAATTATATTGTATTTTACAAAAACAAAATCTTTTATTTGTAAAATATATTGTACCTACGTACTAAGTTCAAAAAAAAATATGAATGCTATCCATGACCTTTAAAACAATGAGAAGGAAGCACATGGTATGCCTTGTGCTGTGCGATTATAAGTGTTCTAAAATGACTTCCTAACATATGTATACAAAAATTATACCCGTTGAGTTTTGCGTCCATAGGTAAGTATGTCTGTCAGTATGTTACAATACATTAGTACTGCTTCTATGAACCATGAAACAGCTAACCCAATATTTCCAGGACCCTTTCGAGCTCCCCATTGGCATCTACTCCTGTTTATAGCTACAAATATTAAAAAAATGGCCAAGCGCGAGTCGAAATTTCCCGTGGAGGGTTCCGCAGCAGCAAGTAATATAAAATAGAGTATTTTTTATTTATTAAGGCACCTAGTACAGGTTTAATATGAAATATAGTGGTTCACCGTTTAAGACGTATAAAAAAAACTACACACCAGAAATTGTTTGAAACTAAATTTCGTTGTAAGATTTTATGGTAATGTACCTATATCATATATTTTTTTTTATCAACCCCATAGTTTAGAAATTAGAGGGGGGACACATTCTTGGAAGTGTCTTTTGGCAAACTATTCAATTTATAATAAAATTATATTAGAAACCTCGATATCATTTTTCAAGCTCTACAGTTTGATACACCACACGGAGGGGTACGATGAAAAAAAAAATTAATTTCAGTTCAATGTATGGGGAACCCCAAAAAAATTTTTTTTTTCATGTTTCTTGTCAAAACCTAATAACGGTTCACAGAATACATACTTATACTTACAAAGTTTGAATAGTGCAGTGTTTATAGTATCAGGAAGAAAAGGTGTGACATACGGACGGACAGACAGACAGACTTGCCGAATCTTCAAAACATTTAAATACCTAACTAAATTATATTAAAATATCCTCAAATTATTATGATCTAAAAGAAGCCATTTTCAGCTATGTTATTTTTTATTTATTATCCCATTGGAAGGCAAATGAGCTGATGATTCACGTGACGGATACGGTCACCCATTGACATCATACTCCAAAGTTGTTTCAAATCTCTATTTCATGACAACTGTCCAATAATTTATACCATTCGCCATAATTAAATGGTATCGTAAGGCACTGAGGCGTAGACGTCAAAGAAACACTGACAATAAAAACAAAAACAAGGTCGAGATGACGCTTACCCTCATGCACGTGAATGATTTTCTAAGTTTCACGGTAAATGTTATTGTTAAAAGTAGGTACTCTCTTTTTGATTTAATTTTCATAACTGTCTGCTTGTAAGAATTGTTGTGGTTCGAGAAAAATAACAGGCAGTGAATACACTGGATTCCATGCCAAAAGTCGGAAACTACACTGTAAGTCCATTTAGACAATACTTGTGTATTATCGATGGCAATAGCCGTGTATACTGCTTGCCTACTTTGTTGCTAAATACATTAAAACATTTGGCTATAGTATTCAGCAGAAACATTACGCTTTTCCATATGAACTAATTTTCATAACATACATGGTCCAGTCGCATTCTACCAGTCGAAATCCTCGTAAGTAATACGCTGTGTAGATAAGCAACAACAATATTATTAAAGGCATTTAATATTTCAAAACAATACGCTCAAATAAACCGTAGTATTCTAACTTATCGATAGATACCGCCGTCAATACAAAATAGGACTTAGTATAATTAACACTACAGAGTTGCAAACTGTAGTACATCACATTAGGTAAATATGAAAGAATTCAAACATATTTATTTACTTTAATGAATTATTTTAAAAAAAGATTGAAATAACATCGTGAATGTTTAAATTTAGGTGTTACATTTTAATTAATTAAAAAATAGTCCATTTAACTATTTGTATTTCAAATGGTTTACGTATACTAGTCAATATGGTTATACAAAGTTCAATTTAGAATTGACTTGATGAATAAACCGTTCATAAAACGTGACCAATCGATAAATATGTATCAAGCACAGCACAGCTCATACATCTTTAATCCAATATAAATAAAGCTGCTCACTGTCACCTATTATGCTCTCGTATAGTTGCAGGGCTTCACAGCACTGGTTTCATGCATCGCTAGCAGTTTTTTTTTTTTAGGTAAATAAAAATATAAGGAGTTTTCTAAGGAAACAGCTATGAAGTGTTCAGTACTTTTCGGAATAGTGATATTGGTTACGTACTTGATAACACGAACGACTGATTTTGTATAAGTTCAGCTATTTATTTTATGTATATCAACGGCCTTTAAAAAAACATTCTTATTTGGTAGACCTTATTTGATCGACATGTAAAACTTTGTACATAATAGGATATAAACCAAGCCGATCGAATTTGAGTCTTTCATTTCTGAAGTCATGGAAAAAATGTATGGGTGCAATTATTGGTTATATCACCCGGATCAGCAATTTTTCAATGCGAAAAACTGAATGAAGTGGATACACAAGTATTTTAATATCATTTATTTACCAATACTTTCAATTCAGTTCTGTTCATTCTCTTTAAACTTGTAATGGAATAAAAATTTCTTAAATAAATGGGATCTGCCAACAAAGGGGCAGTACGAGTAACTACTTCTTAACATCAATTTTGCTCAAATTCTGTTATAATTTTTCAGAAAAATAATGAAACTAATTATAGAAAAAAAATCATTTTCATATATATACTTCTTAAATACTTATCATAATTCAAAGATATAAAATTATCGTTTTCTTAATAGGGAATATAAATAAATATTTTGGTATTAAAATGGTTAAAATAACATAAAAGAAGGGACACCGCAAGGTTCATATTTTAATTTACGCTGCTTTTTAAAAATAATTGCTAATTGAAGTTACTTGAAACGGAACGTAAATTAAAACACCAATCACTGCCAATCTATGTATGACATATTATTTTGACGTTAAATATTTAGTAAAAAGTGAACATTAAAACGAAAAAATCGGCATTTTTCGAATGAAAATGGAATTTGGGACTGTAAAAGCAGACTCCAGGAAACTACCAAAGTTAATGTTGACATGGTTGTAATTTATTTTTGTCGGAAGTGAGTTTTACAAACCGCAATAAGCCTGATGCGAAATATGGACTTTTTACGGTACTTTATTGAAATATCAAAGCATAATGTCTACTGATAATCTAGAAATGATTGTTTTTCAGCATCAAACATCGAAATAAAAGTAGTGAGCAAAAAAAAAAGGTTATAAACTCATCACAGTGTGAGCAGAAACTGCTTGGAAAAGGCTGCCCTGAGGATGGAACTGCCCTGTGCTGTCCTCAATCCTCATCCATGGCACTTACACTGCACACTAAAGATGAACCAGGAACAAAGAAGAAATAATAATAATTTCCTTTGTTTTAAAAAATCATCATTTCATTTATATGATAAATGTGTAAGTTTGTATGTTTTTGTGTCCGTTATATAATAGATCAGTACTAAATTTGATATTTTCAATGCTTACAAGATTTTTTTTTTAATTATTATTGCTGATTCAGGTGTCAAAGGCATTATTCTGTTTTAGCATTCAAAAATATGTGGAACGAGCATCTCTATTCACAAAGTTTTTAAACTTTTAAACATGATTCCTTATCTTTACAATAAAAAGTTAAAGACAACTTTGTTATTGTATTTGTATTAGGTAGGTAATTATGTTTGTTTTTCATACAAGCAGATTAAGAATAACAAGTATATTCTAACATCAAAGTCGTCTTCACCGCGACGAAAAAAATTTTGAGGAATAATTCATTCATTTTACAGCTCGGAATCTCTTATTCCCGTTTTTTGTCAGTAAAAAACAATACGATTGTTATTAGATGAACACATTGGCACAAAGTATGGTCAACGCGGCTTTTTTTCCGGAGTATCAATTCATTAAATCCATAAATTATCAGTAATTTAAAATTCTAATGAATAAGGTCTCGACAGTCGAGAAAAAAATGTAAAAGTATGAAAGTCCTTGAAGAAAAGGAGGTACATTCACATATCTGACGTCAAACTTCACGCTAGCCAATTTTGGCGCGAAATTTGAAATTGTCAATTTCAAACCGCATTTTTGCAGAAAATGACAGTATTTTGATTTTTTAATATACCTACTTGTGGTCTATTCCAAATGTAGTTCTTTAAAATACCTAAATACAAAAATAAAATTTGTGCATCTTCCCTATTGCAAAGGGTCACAATAAAACTCCGCTTTAAGTTTATTAACGGATATGTTGTGCTCGTATTTTTATTATATACAAATAGTTAGTATAAATTTAGCATTTAATACATAAACAAAAATCTCCTTTGCTAAATTTTATGGATTAGCTGACTACTAGTCAGTAGCATTCGGCCTTGCTGAAACGTTATGAATTAGAACTTCCTAAAACAGGCAAGCAAGGCCGAAGTAATACCTTAATGGTTGGCATAAATATAAAACAGCTGTGTTCAGTCATATTATCTAAGTGTTTATTTAATCACGTTGCAATACCACTAAATAAAAAAACAATGCAAGAGTATTTAGTTAATTTGACGTCCATCACACAATAACCTGGTCTTTTGTAGAACTCTCCTCAAATGAGAGTCCAATGCACGATGATTGTCTCCAGCTATGGGGGCATTTGTCCGTGGGCGACCATTGTAAATACGTACCCTCGTCGTGGGTGACGACCACTGATTGATAATTTCCGTCCATTGTGTCATTCCCTTTTATACATCACTGAGTGTAAGCTACGTAATGCAATAATTCAGAAATTCATTTTAAACCCTATGGTAAGTATTCTGAAAAAAGTGCCTATACATTTTTAGGATTATGTAACTACATACCATAAAGAAAAAAATAATAATGAGGGTTCACTTAGTAGTTCATCTGCCTGAGCATTATGTCTCAAAAATCGCATCTTTAGCATTCAATCAATCAGCGTGCTTCATCCTAGACATCTTCGATGTTTAACACCAGACAAGGCGTAGTCAAACGCTGGCCTATTTACTTAATGTAAAAAAATCTGTACATATATAAACTTGGAATGTCTGTTTGTAATATTGAAATAAGTTTTTTTCTACATGTATGTAAATCAATAATAATGAATACTCACACAGCGCAATCTAGCTCAAAGTTAAGCATGAAGCCTGTAGTATGGGTACTAAATAAAGGATAAACATACTTATATATACATATTTTATTTAAAATATAATTTATATATAGAAAACACCAGACCATTACAAACAGACATGTTCATGCACACAAATGATTGTACTGCCCGGGGATCGAACCCGGAACCCTTGGTGTAGCAGCCGACGTCTCGACCATTACACCAAATGGGTCGTCAAAATATGAATATACACACACCAAAACAAAATGTTTTTTTAATTTGCCTGTCTGTCCGTCTGTTTGTTCTGGGTTATCTCTGAAACAGCTGGACCGATTTGGACGGTTTGCAGGTAGCTGATGTGATAAGGAAGGCTACTTTCATTTTCCAAAATCTTTTTATTTTAGGTAGATAATGAATAAGGAATGTTTTGGGTACCTAACGACGCGCTGCTCTCGTAGCGCGCCTTATAAAGCGATTTAACTGCAGAAGAACATCTTATATCACAGGTAACACCACGGGCACAGCTAGTATATTATATAATTTCGTCTAATAACAAATACGAACGAAAGTATTTTTGGCATTTTGAAATATCACTTTTACCTGAGGCTACTACTACTACCTCAATATTGTATTTTTTCATTAATTTGTCTATTCAATATACTTAATGCAAATTTAAAATTATTTTGTATGTTTTGTTGTTTTGTAAGAAACCTCCAAAAAGAACCTACAGTAGGTATGCGTATACCTAAATACATTAGATACTCTACAAACTACTTGGTTAAGGTTTGTAGAACGATCTAGTCTCGAAGAAATCTAGGTTAATTCCCACGCATGAATTTAGTGCGTGACAATAAACTTCATGTAGGTACTCAGTAATACTAAGACTTCAGGATGTCCGGGTGAAAGGTCGTCTGCGCGAGAATGTCAATCGTATCTATTTTTCAGAAAATTAATGTGTCAGAAAAATCTTGCGAATGAACTCCTCAGCCGATTCAGTCAATATTGGGTATACTTATGTTAGAACGATGATAATGCAACGTAATGGTAACATTGAGCTGGTCTGACGATGTAGTTTGGAGGTGGCCATAAGAACTTCTTAACGAAACGGCGAAATCGCATCGAGATTGGGTTCGTTGGATTTGTCTTTCCAAGCATTTTAGTACAAAATCATCATGGGAACCCCTAAACGAAACGACGGAAATTCATCGGGCTGTGGTTCATGGACTTCGTCTTTTCGGACACTGCAATAATGCATTGCAAGAAATAGAGACAAAATAAAAAAGCGGTCAAGTGCGAGACGGACTCACCCATAAAGGGTTCCATAGCAGCATTATCATAATCTACACCACTACTTTTTAACTACTGCAAATAATGCTGGGATCGATTTTATTGATTTTACTAGTTAAGTCAAATTTTATAATAATTTAAAAAGTGCAAAGTTATTTGCTTTTGTTTTTATCCCAAATTGCCTCTCAATTTATGAACGTAATTTTCAAACCCCTTTAAAAAATTTATGTCACCGGAAAATAATAGGAATCGCAAAGTGACGAATTCCCTAGGATTTTTTTCGCAGAATTTTACACCAGAGTTATATTGAATTATTTTACGTAAATGTACGCCTACATTTTCGTAAATGTAATGACAGAAGTATGTTCAATTAAGTATATGCTTAATCAAAATGCGGCAAATAATACACTGCTCTATAATTCGTCGATGTTAACATTGGCAATGCTTTTGCCCATACACTTAGGTACAATCAGACTTGTCGAGCTATTAATTTAAAAGTTTCAATTGTTTAGTACTTCTTACTTCATATTATCAAGTATTGTATTTGTATTTTCATATTTGTATATTTTTGGTGGCATATTAATAAACAGGCAACCAGACATATTAATAAACAGACGGATTGTACAAATATAATTACTATGTGCACCTAGTTCGAATGATTCAACCTAGAATTAAAAAACAATAAAAAATAAATGCATCTTGTTGGTTACATTACATACGGACTTGTTAAGGCGCTCGCCAGCTTTGAGTCGCAGTTGGACGTCCTTTTACTTTCGCTCGTCCATTCACCTGACGTACGAAGTCATGCCCTACATTGGAATAATAAACAATACAGCCCAATTGTTTTTTAAACTATATGTTCTTGGCGCGGCAAAACATTATTTTCTAAAATAAATGTAGCCTTTATTTTCCCTTAATACATCAGCTCGTGTGTGTGTGTAAGTATGTACGTATCTATATTAGGGTTCATGGTTTCTCGGGTTGTCGAGAAAGTTACACTTACATACATTTCCGCATACTATTTGGTTCCATCAAAGAGAACAAATTCAGAGATACACCTCTATATCAAAAGTATCAAATCCATATTTCCGTATTAATTAAACAACCTATTTGGTGTAATAGTTGAGATTTCGGCTATTACACCAAGGGTTCTGGTCCGGTTCGATCCCCGGGCAAGACAAACAAGGGGGGGTCCCTTCCCTTAAATGGAAAGTGTGTGTGGAGTGTTCTGCAATTTGTAGGGCAGATAGCCAAAAAATTGTTATGGGGACTATTTATTGCCACTAACAAAAAAATATTGCATCATTTTTTGGCCCCCAAATCCTTGAAACAAAAGGGGGGAATTGAAGAGCTGGACTGTTTAAAAATTAACAGGCAAATGATCTTGCAATAATGATGTGTTGAATGAGATGAAGTTGGAGCTGTCAATATAATTATGGTCTGAATAATATTATTTCTGTAGTCAGCTTAGTCATGAGAATTATATTTTAAATACAATAAATAAAAGTTTTATAATTAACCAGGTAAAATGGTTTCCCTTTCCTGGTTAAGAAAACAGAATCCATACTAATATTATAAATGTGAAAATATCTCTGTCTGTCTGTCTGTCTGTCTGTCTGTCTGTTTGTTACGCTTTCATGCCTAAACGGCTGAACGGATTTTATTGAAACTTGGTATGTTGATATTATGTAACCTAGAATAGGTAGGCTACTTTTATTCCCGTTTTCACCCCCCACTCCCCTAAAATGGGGGTTGGAAGTTTGTATGGAACATCCCGCAATTTTGGTAGTACGACGCCGAAATTTGGTATGCGGATTATATGTCACAAAAGCAAAAATATGGCATATATTTTTTTTCAAAAATCCACCCCCTAACCCTTCAAATAGGGGAGGAAGTATCATATCCGATTTTTCGCAGTTTTAAGATAGATTTTATTGAAACTTGGTATGTTGATAGTAGGTAACCTAGAATAGGTATTAAGCTACTTTTTGTCCCGTTTTCACCCCCCAATTCCCTGAAATGGGGGTTGGAATTTTGTATGGAACATTCCGCAATTTTTGTAGTACGACGCTGAAATTTGATATGCGGACTGTTTGTCAGAAACGAAAAAATATGGCATATTTTTTTTTCAAAATATCCACCCCAAACCCTTCAAATAGGGGAGGAAGTGTCATATCGATTTTCGCAGTTTTAAGGTAGATTTTATTGAAACTTGGTATGTTGATAGTAGGTAACCTAGAATAGGTTTTAAGCTACTTTTGTCCCGTTTTCACCCCCCACTCCCCTAAAATGGGGGTTGGAATTTGTATGGAACATTCCGCAATTTTTGTAGTACGACGCTGACATTTGATATGCGGACTGTTTGTCAGAAACGAAAAAATATGGCATATTTTTTTTTCAAAAATCCACCCCAAACCCTTCAAATAGGGGAGGAAGTGTCATATTCGATTTTTCGCAGTTTTAAGGTAGATTTTATTGAAACTTGGTATGTTGATAGTAGGTAACCTAGAATAGGTTTTAAGCTACTTTTTCCCGTTTTCACCCCCACTCCCTAAAATGGGGTTGGAATTTGTATGGAACATTCCGCAATTTTTGTAGTACGACGCTGACATTTGATATGCGGACTGTTTGTCAGAAACGAAAAAATATGGCATATTTTTTTTTCAAAATCCACCCCAAACCCTTCAAATAGGGGAGGAAGTGTCATATTCGATTTTTCGCAGTTTTAAGGTAGATTTTATTGAAACTTGGTATGTTGATAGTAGGTAACCTAGAATAGGTTTTAGCTACTTTTGTCCCGTTTTCACCCCCACTCCCCTAAAATGGGGGTTGGAATTTGTATGGAACATTCCGCAATTTTGTAGTACGACGCTGAATTTGATATGCGGACTGTTTGTCAGAAACGAAAAAATATGGCATATTTTTTTTTCAAAAATCCACCCCAAACCTTCAAATAGGGGAGAAGTTCATATCGATTTTTCGCAGTTTTAAGGTAGATTTTATTGAAACTTGGTATGTTGATAGTAGGTAACCTAGAATAGGTTTTAGGCTACTTTTTGTCCCGTTTTCACCCCCCACTCCCCTAAAATGGGGGTTGGAAGTTTGTATGGAACATTCCGCAATTTTTGTAGTACGACGCTGACATTTGATATGCGGACTGTTTGTCAGAAACAAAAAAATATGGCATATTTTTTCGATTTCGGAAATTGACTCCAAACTTTTAAACTTGGGCGGGTTATTCCTATGTATAGTGATATATATGTATAACTTTTTCTTTATAAGTTTAAAAGTTTACAATGTAGAAAGCTAAAATAAGTATGATGGCTATTTGTCATGAACAATAAATCTTGCATATTGAAGTTTTGCAAACCGGCCTTAAAGCCTTAAATAAGAAAAAGAAGAAGCAGTGTTGCAGTGTTGAATTATTCTGTTTTCGTTACCAAGTGGATGGCTCCACTTTCCTGTAACGAAAACAGAATAATTTTGTCATCCCGAATTAACGCGGGCGAAGCCGCGGGCAAAAGCTAGTAAACTACACTCGCGTGCAAGTAAATCGACTCAAGCCTCAAGTGCGCATAAAAAGTGATATAACTAAAAAATGACTTATTTACCTCATATAATGTTTTACATAATTAAAGCCTAGTAATTAGGCTTTCAAATGGTATATTAATCAGAAATTTAAATAAACACTTGTACTTAGAATGCAACTGAACGCAACCTCCCGTAAACTGCTCTGCGCTCTATTCACAACTTGCGCGACACAACCCCCTATAAAACCC
The DNA here is from genome assembly GCA_019425675.1 of Leucinodes orbonalis. NCBI lineage: Eukaryota > Metazoa > Arthropoda > Insecta > Lepidoptera > Crambidae > Leucinodes > Leucinodes orbonalis. The sequence continues at coordinate 22,907 of PQWD01004018.1, forward strand.
CCTGTAATCGTTTTTTTCTTATCAGTCGCTCATTAGACGTTGACCTGAACACATCTCTGCAAATTAAAGCCGTCATTTGAAGAAAATTATGGATACAACACCTGAAGAAGCCGCTCAAGTCGTTGCCCTGTTGCAAGAAGGGTTGAACCAGCGAGAAGTCGCTCGTCGTTTGAATATGAGTCAGTCCGCTGTCTCGAGAGTATACAGAAGGTTTCAAGAGACTGGTGCCTTCACTCGGAGGCCTAATACCAGCCGACGCCGGTGCGTGACGACCGGTTTTTGGTCTCGACCTCTCTCCGAAATCGACACCTTACCGGCGTAGATGTGCAGCAGGAGCTACGTCAAGTTCGCGGGGTGACTGTCAGTCAGTGGACAGTTAGAAGAAGGTTGAAAGAAGCTAACCTTACTCCGAAAAGACCCGCTACAGGCCCGAAGTTGACCACAGCTCATCGTCAAGCACGCCTTCACTTTGCTCGAGAACATTTGGATTGGAGCATAGAGCAATGGCAGTCAGTCCTGTTCACAGATGAGACGAGGATGTGTCTCCATGGCAGCGACAGGAGAGGTCGGGTACCTGGTCGGATACCGTCGTCCCGGTGAACGGTTTTCACAGTGCTGCTTTGTGGAAACCGTTGCATATGGTGGCGGATCTTGCATGATGTGGGCTGGAATTTCCTTAGAAGGCAAAACGGACCTTGTTTTCGTTCCTGGGGGAGGCCGGGGAGGAGGTCTGACCAGTGATCGTTACATTGAAAATGTTCTACTGGATCAAGTTGTCCCTTATCAAGGCTTTATTGGGGAAAATTTCATCTTGATGCATGACAATGCCCGATGTCACACTGCTCGGGCCACACGTGATTTCCTGAACGAAGTTGGAATTCACACTATGCATTGGCCAGCGCTCAGCCCCGATTTAAATCCCATTGAGCACATATGGGACGAGCTCAAAAGGAAAGTTAGAGCGAGGAATCCAGCTCCGACAAACATCAATGAGCTCAAGACTGCGTTGGTAGAAGAGTGGGGTCGAATACCACAATCATCCATTAAAAAGTTGATAAGGTCGATGAAGAATCGCATGAGAGCAGTGATCAGAGCTAGAGGAGGGAATACCAAATATTGACACGAATATTTTTTTTATCTTACGCACATTTTGTTTCATTTAAACACAATAACCCCATACTGTGAAATTGTATGAATTTTCAACATTTTTTACATTATCATTAGCATTAACCTTTTTTACTAACTACTGAATCGATTTTCATGCAACTTACACCATTTTAAAGCTCAATTACTAGGCTTTAATTATGTAAAACATTATATAGAGGTATAATAAGGCATTTTTTAGTTATATCACTTGTTATGCGTACTTGAGGCTTGAGTCGATTACTTGCACGCGAGTTTATTTACACTTCTGTAAATGATATTAGACATCTTTTATCGATTTTTAGCTTCCTATCTTAAGGTAACTGCGAAATGTCCCAAATAACATTTCCTCATGCCCCCAATTTTCCCTGCTTTTAAGGGTTTGGAGACTTTTGGATTTCGAGAAAATTATGTAATATTTTTTGGTTAGTGGCAAAGTGCGCATAAGTTTTTTAGCTCTCTACCGTAAAAATTGCAGAATGATATACAAAACTGCCACCGAAGTATGGCATTAGAATTAGACAAATAGTATAATAGTAGCTTAAGTTGCTCTCCATCACTTGAAATATCTACTTGAAAAATCACGTCTATGCGTCTCTCCGTTTTGTCGTGAAAGACGGACAAACAGACACACTTTAGCATTTGTAATATTAGTATGGAAGTATGATATTTTTTTTGTTTGTGAGAAGCAACAGTCCCTTAAGCAGCCGGCGATGCCCCATAAGCAATATTTTTTAAAACAGTGAAAGTATTCCAACTGAATTTTACCTCTTTTTTAAGGGTGGAGAAGGTTGGCAGGAAATCTCTCCTTCCTGCTCTCCAAAATATTTTTTATTCATTTCAAATGTTTGACTAATTTTATTTTGTCAATATTTTGTTCTCGTCTTCCGCAACTACCCCTATTGCAGGGAGGCTCTCTGTATCCCTTACCCCCGAGAAGACAATACCAACATAACAATTCTAAGCCCTTCCAGATAATTATCAGAGAAAATAATTATATTGCTAATGGTAAAACTACTAGTGGGCCGCATATATATGGGTTATTTTTTAGGAGGGGGCTGAGAGGTTTAAGGACCCCCTTAACTCCTCCTCCTGAGGAAACCTAGTTTTCAAGATCCTCCTATCTGTGTCAGGGTGCCTCGAATTAGTTTTCATTGCCCGTGATTCAAACTTTTTGTAGGTTCTAAGGTCTTACCTAACCTAAGCAACGGAAGGACTTTAGTATCATTACGTATTATTGTTTTTTTGGAGGTGGGGCGAAGGAGCCCCCTGCAAAGGGGGGCTGCGGAAACCCCCACCTTTACGAGAAAAACAATATTAACTAAATAGAATGTTAGGTCCCCCTAATTTGGAGAGCAGGCGGCTGAGATCAGTCGAATCAGATCTTAAAAATTTGAATTCATAACAAAAAAGTTCGTTTTTATAAAAAAAACATTGATTCTGCCGCTTCGCCGAGAATCTTCGAGAATCGCTCGGCTCGTGCGTATTTGGTCACAGTGCTAACCTAACCAAACGTAGTGATACTATACTCTGTAGTTTTATTAATATTCAATTATTATATATTATATTAGCACAAAATGGCGGATTACGTTTTGTTCATGAGAAATAAAAAAAAAAGCTCTTGTTTTTCTATATTAAAGCCGTGAAATGCTACTCAGCCTATTTTTTAAAAGTAACATGGATAATTGAAAGAGAATAGCTACATTAACAATATTTATTTACTAAAAAAAATTGGTCAGATGCTATGAAACGTCAAAATTAGTCAATATGGCGTAAAAATAACCTACCCACACCCGTTTTTTGTAAACTTTAAGAATTGTTTTCTACAAAGTATTAGTTTCCGCAGATTAAAACTTCACTGAATTACTGTTATATCAAGATAATATTACCGAAAAAAAAATGAGAGCTGCTAGCCGCCGTACTGATACTAAAAACGAGCCTAAGCAACTGTTAACTTCAGCACTTACACCTTTCATAGAGCAGAGCCAGGGCTGGCTGGCCGCTCGGGAAAAAAAAATGTTAACCTACTGAGCATGTGCTCTATGTATTGTATTGTTTTCTTTTTCTTGGCGGGGGACTGCGGGGACTGAATTATAAAAAATATTTTTAACTGTTACTATTTCGTTATAATGAAATACCTAGTATGACTATTGTAAACCATTAAAATCATAGTAATTTCATGCAATTGAAAACATGACAAGTAATCAAAACGCAGATAGAAATTTACCTATACTTTTATATTTTGATCATTAATCTAAAATCTCCTCTTTTATTTTTAATCATTAATCTAAAAAAACTAAAAATCTCCTTACCTTAAAATTTTACACAATTATACCTTATAGTGAGGTCCTTCAACCATAAAGAATTTCAAAGCCCAACTCTGCGGCCCACATAGTACAGTTTAGCCTGTTTAGATTCCTCGAATCATTTCAATTTTTTTGAAATATATTATGTAGATAGCATATTTGTTGGACCAAATCTTTCCATCCTTAGCCATCACATATTTTATGATAGCATTTATTCTCCCAGTATCATATATAAATTATATCAACTTTAAATGTGACTGTTGACTGATATTTTTATTTCAAGTAAATGGTAATGATCACAAAGTGCATATACAAAGCCAAGGATCTAATGTTGTTGACTTTTCAAATATTACCTGAAGTCCAAACTAAGATTTCTTTGATGAGTAGGCGCTTTAGAGACCTTAGGATCGCACCGACTTCCGTGGACGGGAACATCTTCCAGCATGCTCATACAATAGAATCAGTCACAACACTATAAACACAACACTTTCCAGCACTTCAATGAGTAAATATCAACAACGACAACATGGCGTCGAAATAAAATGTTGCAGAGTTAATAAATATCAAACAGAAGAAGTTAAATATCATTACAATTATATGTCATGACACTATTACAAGTCCTCGAAAATCTTTTTGTAAAAAGCAACTTAGTTGACACCATTTAAATTAGAGATTATCTGATTTCCTGTTACTTCCTAAAATAAGGAGCCCTGTAGATTTAAATTTAAACCTATGGAACTAAACACTTTCACAATTAAATAAAAAATCAGCTATAAAACTGATTTAAAAAAATATTGAAATCGATGCCAGAACGACATATTAGAATATTTTTTTTAATTGTCATTATGTCACTTATCAACACAGAACATTATAAGACCTCTGATACATGAAAAGTCTACTACTATCTAGTCTAGTCTTAGTCTAGTACTGATACTAAAAACGAGCCTAAAGCAACTGTTAACTTCAGCACTACACCTTATATAGAGCAGAGCCAGGTGCTGGCTGGCGCTCGGGAAAAAAAATGTTAACCTTACTGAGCATGTGCTCTATGTATTGTATTGTTTTCTTTTTCTTGGCGGGGACTGCGGGGGACTGAATTATAAAAAATATTTTTAACTGTTACTATTTTGTTATAATGAAATACCTAGTTATATGACTATGGTAACCATTAAAATCATTAGTAATTTCATGCAATTGAAAACATGACAAGTAAATCAAAACGCAGAATAGAAAAATTTACCTATACTTTTATATTTTTGATCATTAATCTAATCTCCCTCTTTTTATTTTTAATCATTAATCTAAAAAAACTAAAAATCTCCTTACCTTAAAATTTTACACAATTATATTATAGTGAGGTCCTTCAACATAAGAATTTCAAAGCCAACTCTGCAGCCCACATAGTACAGTTTAGCCTGTTTAGATTCCTCGAATCATTTCAATATTTTTTGAAAATATATGATTGTAGATAGCATATTGTTGGACCAAATCTTTTTCCATCTTAGCCATCACATATTTTATGATAGCATTTATCTCCCAGTATCATATATAAATTATATCACTTTAAATGTGACTGTTTGACTGTATTATTTAATTAAGTAATGGTAATGATCACAAGTGCATATACAAAGCCAAGGATCTAATGTTGTTGACTTTTCAAATATTACCTGAAGTCCAAACTAGATTTTCTTTGATGAGTAGGCGCTTTAGAGACCTTAGGATCGCACCGACTTCCGTGGACGGGAACATCTTCCAGCATGCTCATACAATAGAATCAGTCACAACACTATAAACACAACACTTTCCAGTTCAATGGTAAATATCAACAACGACAACATGGCGTCGAAATAAAATGTTGCAGAGTTTAATAAATATCAAACAGAAGAAGTTAAATATCATTACAATTATATGTCATGACACATCAAAATCCCCGAAAATCTTTTTGTAAAAGCAACTTAGTTGCACCCAATTTAAATTAGAGATTATCTGATTCCTGTTACTTCCTAAAAATAAGGAGCCCTGTAGATTTAATTTAAACCATATGGAATAACTTTCACAATTAAATAAAATCAGCTATAAAACTGATTTAAAAAAAATATGAATAGATGCCAGAAACGACATAGAATATTTTTTTTTTAATGTCATTATGTCACTTATCAACACAGAACATTATTAAGACCTCTGGATACATGAAAAGTCTATGGATCTGGTGCATTTGACATTTTCATAGATTTTCTTTGATGTCAGAAGTGACAATTCGCCATTTGTGGTTTACATTTTGAGTGACAGTTAAGCTGTCAATGTGAGTAAACAAATCAAATAGTGCTTTTATACAAAAACTCTTGAATTATTCCAATTATTTTGTGAAACAACTCAAGAAAATTCAAGTTAGTGTGCTAAAACCTGGCGCATGTTGTATTGTGAGTTCAGATATTAATTATAGGAAGAAACAACCCAGATTTATCTTTAATTGGTAAGATCCGAATTTTACTCGAACAAGCTTGATTTCTAAATGTAAGACGACTTTGATTTTTAAGAATGATCCATTCTAATAGGTTATATTAAATTAACTCTCTACTTTTCTATATTTTCTATTTTTCCCGCAGAAAAAAAATTGGCAGTATTCTTGTATGAAAAGTAGTGCTGTGGCAGTGTCGATATTTTATGTTGATGATTTTATACTTAATTCTTGATTTATTTTACTTTTAGATTGCTTTACACTATCGAAAAACGGCAGGCGTGGATTGATACCATGGTGTGAAAATATTGATATGTCAAAAAAAGATGTTAGTTACCACCTCACCACACAAAATACCTTAAGAAACTGGAGAAGTTGAAAATTGTTTCGTCTGAGAGTATTGATGAAATGAAATATCCCACAAAAAACATTCTGTAAAAATCTAGCCAAGTCTCGATGGAGCTGCTTGATTATCTTTAAAAGTAAATGAAATCAAGACAAAGACGTGCCAAGTCTAAGGTTCCTTACTGCAATTAATTAATTATTATGGTTGATGTTGTGTGATTGGCCGTTGAAGAGTACACAAGGATACAATAGGTCTTCATGACCCACTGCACCAATGTCGCCAGAACGCTACCATTGACGGTACAAAAATTTGCCACTGGAAAACAGTGATTCAATAGCCATCGATTGTAGCTTGATAAAGCCACTAACGTATATAAAGAATGTTCAACGGCAAGTCACACAACATAACCATAATAATTAATTAATTGCAGTAGAACCTTAGACTTGGCACGTCTTTGTCTTGATTTCATTACTTTTTAAAGATAATCAAGCATCGAGACCTTGGCTAATTTTTTACAGAATGTTTTTGGTGGATTTTACTCCTTTTTGTAGAAACTTGAAAGGAATATTAGACGACCCTTGGGTGTAATGGTTTAAACGTCGGCTACTACACAAGGGTTCCGGGTTCGATCCCCGGGCAGTACCTACAAATATTGTGTGCCCAACATGTCTGTTTGTATTGGTCTAGCGCGCTCGACTTGGCGGGCGGCCACGTACCGTGCCCCCCGATTTTTGACATCGGATGAAGCGGCCCACCATGTAAATATATATTGTTTATAGCGGTATGTCCATCTCTTATAGTTTGGTGGCTCTTTTGTTATTAAGCAGGATCACCAGGACTCCAGATCTTCGATTATCCAAGTGATTATAGTTTTCCCTTTATGTAACCATTAAACCCTGACTCTGTACCAAATTTCAGCTCAGTGAGTTAATGGAAGTACTAGTTCTATTTTGATGATTTGTTATCTAAGCAGGTCACCAGGTACTCCAGATCTTCGATTTCGAAGATTTTCATAGTTTTCCCTTTATGTAGCCATTAAACCCTACATCTGTACCGAATTTCAGCTTTCTGAGTTAATGGGAAGTACTAGTTCTATTTGATATCATGAGTGAGTGAGTGAGTGTCTGTCAAAAATGCGAAACTTTGCTTTCGCTAACGTCGGAACTAAATGACCTACAGACTTGAAATTTTGGATTTAAAAGTAAGTTATTATATCTTATTAGATGACGAAAATTTCAGCGCTCTGTATTATCCAAAGGTTCTCAAATCGGGGCCTGAAAATGCGGCGAAATGGATCCTGTATAGGATGTACGGCAGTGTTTGCTTCGCGCTCCGACTTGGCGGGGGCACTGCCGTGCCCCCAGATTTATGTTACAAATGAGGGCGTAATGCAAACACTAGTCGTCTTTTTTATTCTGAATGTTTTTGTTAGTTTTGCGACTTGCAGCTTTGAAACCGACACGACTATGTCATAGTTATAACATGTCTTCTGATTTTCTTTTGTCTAAGTTAAAAGTCACCGAAATTATAGTCTGTTTCACGAAAGGAGTCCCGCGGCGATTCGTGGAGCTAAATTTGAATCTCGGCCATATCGTCGTATGCCAATTCTATGAATTTTTGTTGTCGTAATATTCGGTGAGTTTTTAGCTCCATCAAAGCGTAATATCGATTGTTCATGATACCAGTTGTTGTGAAAAAGTTCGATTTTATATATTTTATCAACGTTGAAACCATTCTTGCAAGCGGAATAAAAAATCAAGGCAAGTAAATACTATCCAACCATTTTGATATGAGACTTGCTGCCATAATAGGTACTTTTTAGAGTTGCCATATAAATATGTTTTACCGTATTGATTGGATTTTTTACTTTTGAACACTCTAATTTATAATAAAAGACAGCTTTTATTAATAATTAAGACATTTCAAATTAGCTATCTATAATAATAAATTACCATTATATTCGTAATTCAATTGCTAATGGGCCGGATAAAAGATACAAGTAACACGAAAAGAAAGTGTCATCCGATCGAATTCATCTTTAATGGGTTCCATTTATGCAAAGATACAACCAACATTAAGTAAATTATGGGCAAGTTTAGAAGAGGCTTACTATAAGTATAGATAAAGAGATAAATAGTTTAATTTCACTAAAAGACATACATGCTTAGTAAATATATGAAAAAGTTAAAACCAATACACAACAATTATTGTTTAACATAAAACATTATAATATGTTATGATTAAACTGCAAACCACACATACATTTTGCAGCAGTGCAAAAAGGGCAATATCTCAGTATAACTTAAACTCAAAGAGTGAATCAGTGGTTTTTAGCTTTCGCCGGAGCAACCTAAGTAAAAGTAAATATTTAAATACCAATATTCAATCATACATCAACTTAACAGAAACACAATGTATGAAAAGTAGGTAGGTAATATTTCAATCCATAACCTATTTACCGCTGTGATTCCAGACACAATAAATAACAGACAGACAATAGAAAATCTATTGTCTGTTGATATATGCAACTGCGCCAGTTAAAGGGTAAATATAAATCAACAACATATTAAATGTATTTGTTTCTCTTATGTAGAAAATATTAAACTTATATCTATTCAAACATTTAGATACTTTTAGTAATTATCCTAAATTTAAGTAGGTAAATACTCTTCTCAGTACTGGTATCATTCCGTCTGGCGACAGTGGCGCAACGTCTGCGGGATTCTTTCGTGAAACAGACTTTACAACAAAGACAACAACCCAATTCATACAATTGGCAAACGACAATATGGCCGAGCTGTCAAATTTAGTTCCACAAATCGCCGCGGGACTTCTTTCGTGAAACAGACTTTACTTTCGTTCGTTCTGGAAACATAAACAGTAGCTTTAGTAGGTAGCAAAACTAGCAAATAAATTTGATAATCGTTAATTTTTTTAGTTTAGTATTACTATGCTACAATACAATTTGCTATAGTTTTTCAATAAAATAAAAATAAATTATTTATTATTCTATTGATAACACCTACCGAATATGGCTCACAGGTACACACAATATACTAATCTATATACAATAAAATGTATGGTTAAAATATACGAATAACTTTTGCTATATTCTTTCAGTATAAAAATCCTACCAGGTGCTACGGTTTGTGAAGACTGTACACTAGAGGGTGACATCACGATTGGTGGAGGCACTGTAATTCATCCAAGAGTTACTATTATCGCCGAGGGAGGGCCGATTATTATTTGCTGAATATTGTATTATTGAAGAATATAGTACAATCATTCATAGGTAAGTACATACAATACGTAATAAATGCAAACCTTAGAACTATCTTGTGGGTACACAGTTGAATCATTCATTTTCAGAAAAAGCGATAATCAAGAAAATCCCCCCAAACCTCTATTTATTGGAGCTCACAATGTGTTTGAAGTAGGTTGTAAACTGGAATCTCCTTGTGGACATATTGGTGAAAGTAATGTTTTTGAATGCCGTTCATATGTTGGAGTCGATGTTAAAATTGGAAGTGGATGTGTTATAGGTAAATATATTTCAGTTCAACTTCAATTACTTATCATATGATATATATTGTCACTCCTAAGGTATAGCATAGAATTTATACTTATTCAAGTACAGGCACAGTACCACAATTACCAATAACAATATTAAGTTGTTTTTTTTATTTTCGAACTGACTACTGCTGTTGGCCGCAGATGGCCTTTACAGCTTCACCGGGCAAGTGGCGAGCGCATAGGGCTCTCAGCCTTAAAATATGAAGTTGTTGGAACCTTAATGTATATGATCTAGGGTGATAACTTTGAAAATATGAGGTGTGTCAAAAAGCTCAGGGAAATAAATAATAAATAAATATAATGAATATCCACTGACATTCACACAGCGCCATCTAGCCCCAAGTTAAGTGTGAAGCCTGTATTATGGCTACTGAACATACCTATATATAAATATTTTGTAAATACATTTATGTTATACATAGAAAATACCCAGACCATCACAAACAGACATGTTCATGCACACAATTGTTTATACTGCCCAGGGATCGAACCTGGAATCCTTGGTGTAGCAGACAAAGTCTCAACCACTACACCAAATGGGTTGTCAGACAAATGACAAATATACACAGAAAATCTAACTCATTAATCAAAATCTGTATGATTTTGATGTCTGCATAAAATCTAAATAATGTCACTAAATATTAAAGATATTTGTTTAATAGCCCACATTCTTAGTAATATGAAGGCTGCCTTTTAAGTTGTGTCATCTGAAATGAGTATAGACAATCTAATAGATTTATTGTTCCCATAGAACTTTCTGCAATCTCTCTGTGTTCAAACCAGTTTTTAAAACATTTATTCCACTCTGATGTATGTGGGGGAAGTCAAAGTGGCTGATTCATATGAGTCAACTAATGTGTCAAATCAATAATGTGCCTTTCTTATTTGTTTTAGTATTTGTTATTAGACCGAATATTTCATATTATGTTGAGTGGCCAATAGCCGAATACGAATTGTAGCTGAATATATCATCAATTACCTCCTTTTTTTGTGGCATTTATGTATTTTTAAAAGCAGTTAGTAGACTACTTATATAAATTAGCTTGCCAGTATAATCCTTGCTTTACTTGATAAATTGTGCATTTCACACTTTTTTATTTACAGGTGCAGCTTGTCATTTAACTGCCCCTCAAACTTTAGTAGACAATACAGTGATTTGGGGTTCAGAACATCATATCAGGGAAGCATTGGAGAAACAGCCTTCTCAGCTACTGCAGTTAGACTTTTTGAGTAAAGTCATGCCAAATTACCATAGGCTTAGAAAACCAAATGTTCATAAGAGACCTCCATCAGCACGTCAGCCCCAAGAATCATCTCCCAAACCATGAAAATTCATACATGGTTAAACATTAAAAAAATATATGTTAAATTAAATAAAATAAAATTTATGTTTAATTTATTAGTAATTATTTATACATGTGTACATAATTGTACAAGATTTATAAGTTTCAAGCAATGATAAAATTAGCTATAGTATGCAATATGGGATGCATGTTTTCTTTAAATAAATATTGCAGTACCTACTGCTCAATTTTTTATTGACCTGAGTTTTATTTGATGCAGTGGGTACATAGTGTTGCTGCTCGATAGCCTACTATTGAAAGGCAAGTTACTTTAACTTAAGATACTGAAAACATTGCAACTAATACGGAATACCATTGTATGATTCAGATGTAAACAAATATATGTAGGTGTCTATCCCAATTACTACATCAATGTATTTCATAAACAACAATATGTGCTTTTTCAAACATTCTCTTACGGTATTCTTCATAGCGTTTTTTTTTTAGTAAATTTATATTATCACTAACACATATTTCGAATTTATTTGACCTACCTCTATTGAGTTGTCACAAATCAAACTATTATACCTTTTTTTAGTTAATGAAATAAATATGAATTTACATTCAGAATTTAGGTACACCTGTACGAGCGAAAGGTTTGTGTGCATCTCAGGGTTGCGCAATGGAAGTGCAGGAAAATGTCCCGTAGGCGGGCATCGCTCTGGCGCAATATAAAATATAATCCCCTGGTACTATATACTATGACTACCAAGCCTGATGCACTCTTCCCGGGTGCGAACGACTTATCCATTGCAGTGGCGATGGTGCTTGGTTAGATTGTTTGGTTAGGCGGTTTGTTACTGGCTATTATACGAGAGCGGAATTTGCTGTATGGACGACCTGATAACTTTAAGCCAGACAGTTCGATTCCCCGCTTTACTTTCTCTGTCAGAATACTGGCAATCTCGTTGACAGAGGGCCTTCTTCCCGCAGTTGACACAGGAGGCAAGATCTTCCCCTGGACAGGGGTTTATCGGAGGACGGGTACAATCGGCGTCGGGGTTCCCAGAACATTTGTTTCCAAATGGTGTCACTGATGCGCATGCCCAAAAACTTGGCCAGGAAATGACCATGCATTGATTTAGAGCGGCGTATTTCGTCCAGACAGCTGAAATCAAACATGTAACCCTTTATGTATCGCCATAACTCAAACTTTATTACTGTCACAAATTTCTTAATGTGGAGAAACTATACATCGACGTTGATGTCTCGTTCAGACCAGTCCTAAAGACATCTTCCATTGCGTTTGTGAACTGTTTAGGATATAATATCACTCGGTCTCACATCGCGTCGCAAATGGATGGGTCTTCTCTGCTGGTCTTGGATTTGAACGGTCATCGTCGCTGAGAGGCATTTCATCACCTTGATATATCGCCAGTCGATACCGCATCGCTGCAGAGCCTCCAGAATAGCCCAGATTTTGATAGTCGAAGGCTTTCTCGTAATCTACAAAAGCCATGTACAGCGGCTGGTTGTTATGTATGAGCTGCCGAACAGTATGGTTGTGGTTAACGGTGCTGTAGCCTATTCGAAACCCAGCCTGCTCCGGTGGTCGGAATTCGTTAATTAAATTGTAAAAATCCTTTTTTTACACCTACGAGGGGAGATCAATAAATTCGCGGAATGAGCGGGAAGGGGGTTGAAATAAAACACGAAACGATTTTTCCTTTTCAATATATTCTCCATTAACATTAATTAATTTTTCGGATCTCTCAAATAATTTATTAAGAACATCGAAAAAAATATATTCATCTTGGCTATCAAAATAGGCCGAAAATGCGGACTTTCCTCGCAGCTCCTTTTTCATTTTTGGAAATAAATAATAGTCGCTGAGGGCCAAGTGTAGACTGTAAGGTAGTTTAATTTCTCGAATCCGCATCGGTGATTGATAGACGTTGCAACATGGCACGTGTGGACGGGTGCGTTGTCGTGCAAAAGGAGCACGTCTTTTGACAGCTTTCATCTTCTTTTTTTCCTTGATAGCTTCTTTCAATCTATTTCATAAAGAAGCGTAGTACGGTCCCGTTCTAGTCACACCACGATCTTTATAATCGATGAGCAAAATACTTTATGTATCCCAAAAGACCGTCGCCATGATCTTTCCGGCCGATTGTGACACTTAAAACTTCTTTGGAGGAAGTGTGTCTTTTTTATGCCACTGCATCAATTCTTACTTCGACTCAGGTTCATAGTGGAGAACCCAGGTTTCATCACCAGTAACAATCCGGTCCATAACTTCGTCCTTATTCTCACCACAGAGCTCCAAAAACTGGCGAGAACACTCGACACGCTCGCTTTATTTAAGTCTCCAACCATTGCTGCAAGCTGCTTCTTCTTCAACCGGGCATCTTCCAATATAAGTTTTCCTACTTTTGCAACAATTTCCGGTGTGGTGGCCTCAATTGGTCGTCCGGAGCGAGGGTCATCTTCAATGGACTCTCTTCCTTGTTTCAAAAGTCCATGCCACTTGTAAACCATGGCTTTACCAGGGGCAGAGTCCGCGTAAACTGTTAACAGCTCTTGAAAAATTGTCTGAGCGGATTTTCCTTGCTTGGTAAGGAACTTAATAACGGCGCGGTGTTAAATTTTCTCAATACATATTGACTTTTTCCTTCGTATTTGAAAATGTAACTTAAAGAATAAATAGCTTTGTCATTAGTTGTCTCTTGTTTCGGAAGCCAAGACACATTTCGGGTCAGTGCGCCAGCGAAGTAAGTAAGTACCTAAGAAATGCATTAAATGCCAATCCGGTACAATCATATAGACATCTTTCCTGAAAATGTGCGCGCCGTGCCATTTGTACCATTGGTGGTACAAATGAGGACTTATTTATTTTCGTTATCTAGGTTTACGAAAATCATTAGCTTAAAGGTATATGTGTAGGTACTATAGGAATTCTTCTGTTCTGTTTCTTAGTAAAATTGTTAATAATTTGTTTGTTTATATCTTATATCCTATTGCTAGGTATCGACTTATTATGTTTGAAGTATAATGTATGTCTGTGACTTTTGTTCATGCTTTGTATTTAGTTAAATTTGTACATTACAACTCGAAACAAACAATATTTTTTGCTTGCTACCGTCAACACCGCCAGAAACCACTCCTCCGGCTAATCAAGAGTGACACTCCGAGCCCGGCTACTATGTCAAGAGAATTCGAGCGTAAGTGCAAGTTAAGCTTAATAAACAACGGGCCTTTAATGCTATTTGTCAGTGCAGACGGTAAACGGTGCGTTAATTACTATTACTAAGAACTTAATTTTTACTTGACTATTTGTTGCTGTAACAAAACAGTCAAAGGTCACTTTGATTTCTCGCAAAAAGTCTGCGTAAGGTTTCAGTAAAGTTCATTTAAAATTGGAACTTATGGGCATGGAGGGAATTCATCTATCATGCATTCATCACTCATTTCAAAATTATCAATTAAATAAAATCCTGATGACGAGGCAGATTAATGTATGAAAATCATACATTAATCTGCCTCTTCATTAGGACAGCCTGTTCCAAAGGTGAAACAGACTTTACTCAATGCGCAGCGTAGGCAGGTGAACTATAGCTACGACAAATAGGGTTGGACATTTGTGCGCCGCAAGCGCAGTTGTCGATAAATACAGCTGAATGGCATGATAATATGATACTTATCATTGTCATCATCAGCTCATTAAACCCCAACACTTAACATTGTGTAGTGGCTAATATTATTACTTTATATTAATGTACTTTAAATTCGTGTTGGTCAGAGTGACGGGTGTATTGTTTCATAAATGGTTATGTTATAAGCAAAATATAAATTATATTCATCCCGAATCTACATAATACGAGCATAGCTCAAGCAATTATGGATTTCTTAATTTAGCCTATTACGTGTACATCCCACTGCAGAGATCATACCTTTCCACGCAGTATAGCCATGGGAATATTTACATTGTACATTATAAAATTCTTTTAAAATATTAAAGCAGTTAATGCGTTTTATCGCAATATTCCATACTTTGCCTTTAAAATATATGAAATTACATTAAAAAAAAAACAATGTAAATACTTTATAAAACACTATATTAACACAAAATATTTACAATAAATTATTGCGCATATTTTTTTTGTATTAAAGTTCCATTGCATTTATGTAACTTTAAAACTCAAGTAAATTAACATTTAGTACTCCTTGCCTATATTAAAAAATATTTAAATATCGACTCTAGTGTTTGTCGCGTACATCACTACGGGTTCGGACAGGGGGAGGGGTGCGCGGGAAGGTCTGTGCGTGCCCGCTTCTCGCGTCTGCTTCACCCCCGCGGAAACCCAGGATGCGTATTTGTTTATTTAAAAATAAGAATGAAAATCGACTTGCCGATGAAAAGTAATACCGGATTTTAATTTAGTTTGTTTCCTATTATCGTTTTTGGACTATCGAATTGCACACTCGACCATTTTAAAGCGTAAAAATTAAAAATATATCCAGAGAAACGCACACTGCTAGCACTCAACCACGACTACAAGCGCTTGCGGCGGGAATTTCGTGTTGTTCTCACCCGTGCCTACTGTTCCCACTTCGTTGCGCTTGCTCTATACTATTATTGATACTCTAAGCTTGGTAGCCTAACATATGTTTGGGGAGAAAAGCGGTCTGGCATACGCCGGTTACGCCAATAGGGACTGTGCGAACTTACAGGGAGACGCGACGATGGCCCCTGGGGGGATGGGGACGGAATCATTGTTGTCGATTACTATAGTATGTCGGATCTATAGTAAAGTACTGATAAGATATCGGGGGCACGGCAGTGCCCCCGCCAAGTCGAGCGCGAAGCAAACACTGCCGTACCATCCTTTACAGGATCCATTTCGCCGTATTTTCAGGCCCCGATTTGAGAACCTTTGGATAATACCAGAGCGCTGAAATTTTCGTCATCTAGTAAGATATAATAACTTACTTTAAATCCAAAATTCAAGTCTGTAGGTCATTTAGTTCCGACGTTAAGTGAAAGCAAAGTTTCGCATTTTCGACAGACACTCACTCACTCGTGATCATCAAAATAGAACTGGTACTTCCCATTAACTCAGAAAGCTGAAATTCGGTACAGAGTTAGGGTTTAATGGCTACATAAAGGGAAAACTATGAAAACTTCGAAATCGAAGATCTGGAGTACCTGGTGACCCTGCTTAGATAACAAAATCATCAAATAGAACTAGTACTTCCCATTAACTCACAGAGCTGAAATTTGTACAGAGTCAGGGTTTAATGGTTACATAAAGGGAAAACTATAATAACTTGGATAATCGAAGATCTGGAGTACCTGGTGACCCTGCTTAGATAACAAAAGAGCCCAGCCAAACTATAAGAGATTGACATACCGCCTTTAAACAATATATATTTAACATGGTGGGCCGCTTCATCCGATGTCAAAAATCGGGGGCACAGTAGTGCCCCCGCCAAGTCGAGCGCGCTAGACCAATACAAACAGACATGTTGGTGCACACAAATATTTGTAGGTACTGCCCGGGGATCGAACCCGGAACCCTTGGTGTAGTAGCCGGCTTCAACCATTACACCCAATGGGTCGTCTTATATTATTCCTTTCAAGTTTCTACAAAAAGAAGTGAAATCCCAC
Source organism: Leucinodes orbonalis (assembly GCA_019425675.1). Taxonomy (NCBI): domain Eukaryota; kingdom Metazoa; phylum Arthropoda; class Insecta; order Lepidoptera; family Crambidae; genus Leucinodes; species Leucinodes orbonalis. The sequence goes on from PQWD01004018.1 coordinate 39,684, forward strand.
CAAAACATTCTGTAAAAATCTAGCCAAGTCTCGATGGAGCTGCTTGATTATCTCTAAAAAGTAATGAAATCAAGACAAAGACGTGCAAGTCTAAGGTTCCTTACTGCAATTAATTAATTATTATGGATAATGTTGTGTGACTTGGCCGTTGAACATTATTTATACGTTAGTGGCTTTATCAAGCCTACAATCGATGAGCTATTGAATCACCGTTTTCCAAGTGGCAAATTTGTACCGTCAATGGGTAGCGTTCTGGCGACAGATTGGTGCAATGGTGTCATGAAGCACCTAGTTTTGTATCCTTGTGTACTCTTCAACGGCCAAGTCACACAACATTACTTATTTTTACTTAATTATTAACATTCAGTATTTTTAGTATCGATACTTTATTATAAAGTATCGATACTAAAAATACTTGGTATCGGATTAATGTTCCATACAATAATAATAGCTTTAGTTATATTATTCTATGGTATGTACATTGTTTACATTATACTCAATTACTCCTATCCAGTGTTGCCGAACTATTAATAGCTGGACTATCGATAGTTAACCTCGAATTTCTTTTAAATGCACATGTACCTATGAAATAAACACTAAATAAACGTTTTATTATTATTATTATTAAAATCATTTATACTATCGATAGTCTCGATATTATCGATAGCTTAATTAAGTGCAATAGTATTGATAAGCTTCCATCGATACTATCGATCGTGGCAATACCATTGATAAAAGGTTAACTATCGATAGTTGCAATACTATCGATAGTATTGCATTATCGATATTATTGGTGAATCAACAAAGGCTATCGATAGTTATGTTTATATTGAGTTACGATACTAACGATAGTATTGCCGTGTACCAATACTATTGTGCTAAACTAACCTGACGATAGGATCGATACTATAGCTTTTGTCCAACTATCGATCTATCAATAGTCGACTATCGAGCGACAACACTGCTCATATCGTCTCATGTCAATGTCATGTCAAGTCAACTATCAACATCAACAGAAGTTTTACGCGCCTTTTAAAATTAATAATCCTGATATTATTGATCGATTGTGTTAATTTTTGGGCTTTAAGAAAACTAGGGGTTGTAAATTAATAATATTTAAATTATCCAAAAATATCAGATATTAAATGCCGATAGATATTGTAAAAAATATGGCCGAAAAATGCGTAACTCCTTCCTTTAGTTTCCCATTCCAACCATATACTATTCAAGAAAAGTTTATGCGGGAACTTTATTTTACAATTGAATGCAATAAATCAGGCATATTTGAGAGTCCAACTGGAACAGTAAGTATAGTAGCAGTTATTCTAGTGTTTATCTGTTAAATAATATCAAGACTTCGAAATATTCAGAGGTAATCTATAAGAACTTTCGACGATTTTTTTGCAGGGTAAATCTTTAAGTATTTGCTGTTCCGCCTTACAATGGCTTAAGATTACAACAAAAAAGAAATAGACGATATACAGCGAGTCATATCTGAAATGAAACTTGAAGTTTCTAAAAGTAATGGTAAGCACCTACTTTCTTTATTTAAATTTGAATAAGGTTAAAATAATAATAATTTAAAGTAATTCATTCATTAAATTTATTTGCAGCGAATATTGACTGGCTTCAGGAGGAATATAATAAAGTGCAGAAAAATCAAGCTCTTTGTAAGCTACAACTCAAATTGGAAAAAATACAAAAGAAAAAGACCAAATTTTAGAAATGAAAAAGCGAGTCGAATTCCTTAAATTGAAAGTAAACTTGAAAAGTCAAGAATGCCTTCATTATTTTCAAATGCAGAAAAGTAAAGATATTTTGGTCTCCAAGAGTATACAGGAAGTGGATACAGATGAAGTAATTGAAGACACTGATCTGATTATTGAAGAATGTAAAGAAATTGATAATAATTATGAGTCAGAGACTGAGGAAAATGAAAATGAAGAGGATTTTAGTATAAAGAAGGTAAAATATCCAAGTTTGGGAATGTGGATCTATTTCTTGTAGTCTTACATAACCCCTTTTTGACTGCCTGTCATGTCAACAAGCATGCCTTCTGACAATAGTTTTCTATTGTGGCAGATTTGTGGCAGCAAATTTGTGGCACAACACCAATATTGTACTAGAAGATCGCAAGACAGTTACTGCTGACTGGTATAACACTTTGTTAGCCACAAGTCATGACTGAATAAAAAAAATATATTAAGTCGTCATATGATAGGTACTGCACCATGACAATGCAAATTCGCACACCGCCAAGTGGTATTAAATTGTCTCTTAGAAATAAATGAGAATTTACACCACCAACTTCATTCAATTACTCATTGTACATCTGAGTGGTCCACCATGCTTCATCATCAACAGCCTATAACAATAAAAATAGGTATTAAAACAAAACTAAAGTCATTGATTCACCCCTCCAGGCCCAAAATCTAAAAAAGGAATGGGCTGGACATGTTGCCACACTTTATATGTTGGATAAGTGGTGGAATTATGTAAAAACCTGGAGGGTTTCAGTGAGAATGAGGAAAAGAGGTCGACCATCGGCACACTGGTCAGATAACATTATTAAAATAGAGGGAAAATTGGGTTTGGAAGGCCCAAAAAAGAAATGCGTGGCAGTCTCTGGAAGGGGCCTATAACTCATAAAGAGGGTTCTAGTGTAAAAAACCTTAATAACTACTAATGTTAAACAAAAATTACTAGTCTTTGTTAAAAATATTCTGATATGTTCTAATATATCAACAAACACTAGCTTTAAAAATTTCTGTTTACAAACAGAAATAAAAGGCTTATTTATTAATTTATTTATAAGAGACCTAACATCTGTCGTCTCAAGTGTTAATGGGGGAATGGGGGATGATGGCTAATGGGAGAAAAATACTACTTACTGTTATATTTCCTTCAACACTGCTTCTGTCATGGTCAAGTGTATCACTTAGCAACAGTTGAGCGCACTGACTGTCCTGTTCACTTAAAACATAAATTAATAACATCCCATTGCATGCAACAACACTTCCACACAGCATAGCTAGTTCTAGATTTTTTAAATTTGTAATTTGTTTCTATATTCACAGATTTATATTAGTAGCAGAACTCATAGCCAATTGTCCCAGTTTGTTGGGGAGATTCAACGAACAGTATTTAACAAAGACACTAGGGTGGTGACAGTTGCATCACGACAGCATTATTGCATTAATTCAGAAGTATTGAAATTAAAAAATGTGAATCTTATAAATGAAAGGTAAGTGAGTAATTCAATTACAATTATATTGCTCATACAAACTCAGCTTGACTGTAGAAGTTATAACAATACAGCACAGAAAAAATATTGGGAGTATCAAATAAATCATGGCATACAATGTGGCAACAGATAAGTGGAATGAGGACCCAATTTCAGTTCAATTGGTCATAAAGTTGTTGATTCATTGTGCAACTTAGTGGGAAATCATTCACAGTTCTTTGTATATTTCATATCATAGGCATGTGAGGCATGCTTGATAGGATCCAAGCTGTGCAGGATTATGGTGTGTCGGAAAGCGGCCCACACCAGCCGCGCCGTCTGGGAAAGAGTCATGTAGCATTATCGTGCCTGATTAATTAATCCGTGGTCCATTTTGATTCTTTGTGGAACAACAACAGACTTCTGCCTTGGATCTAAACGAACTGGGTTCCTCCGCCAAAAAAACAAATGTCTGCCCACAACATGATAGTCCCGTGGCACGCGTAGATCTGGAGTTGCTGTAGACAGTTAACTCTAAATGGATTCCTCCAAACATGTTTTTGGAATCCGGATGTAACTCGAACTGGAATTCATTAGTGAATAGAGAACCAAAGATCATTATAAATGCTCCAAAGCAAAGAGCATGAAACGGTGAAGGGCTCATATCTGCACCATTTTGGTGTATTTGGACAATGGCTGTTACCTTTATCAGCACAATTGCCCATCTCTGGCTGCCACCTTAAGGCATATATATAATCTAGATTCTGATGGTACATATAAGTAAAATAATCTTTTTTATACTTTTTGTTTAACAGATGTCTAGATCTGCAAAAGTCCAAGGCCAAACCTTCATCAAAAGGGGACGATGGAAAGGTGTTGAAAAAAACTAAAACTAGATCATGTTCTAGCTGCCCATACTTTAATCAGTCAAACATCAACCATTTAAAGGAGAGGATACTTACTGAAATCATGGACATGGAAGACTTGGTTAAATGTGGAAAAGAATTAAAAGCATGCCCTTATTATGCAAGTAGAGCAGCTTTAGATGATGCTGAGGTATAAAAATATATTGTTGTAATTTGTTTATTTATCTGCATATATAGACTTCATATAAAGAATAATTGAAAAACATGAAATACAAATTAGAATTAAATTTGTATTTATATAGAGTATAAAAACACTAGTCTCTATTCTAAAACAAGAGTTAAAAGAGGAGTAGAGACTGTCTTGGCAAGCGTAGCGTAGGACGCCCGACGGCCCAATGGACAGAGGACTTGCGAAAGATCGCTGGTGGGAGCTGGATGAGAAAAGCGGAGGACCGGGATATCTGGCGCAAAATGGGGGAGACCTATGTCCAGCAGTGAACTGCGATAGGTTGAAGAGAGAGATATACCGGACATTAAATCTTACTGGAATACCCAAGGGCTCTTTAATAGGATCTTTATTTATTTATGGGTTGAAAATCCATTTGGTGTAATGATTGATTGATGAGACGTCGGCTACTATACCAAGGGTTCCGGGTTCGATCCTCGGCAGTACAAACATTTGTGTGCACAAGAACATGTCTGTGTGTCTCTATGTATAATATGTATGCTTTTACAAAATGAAATTTATATAAGTTATATGTTTATTACCATATTACAGGCTATAATGCTTAGTTTGGGGCTTGGTGGCACTGTGTGAATGTTGATGATTTTTTTAATTAATATGATTATATTATTTATTAATGATTCGAATTCATATAAATGTATTGAAAGTGCAACTGTTATTGTACTGTTAGAACTTAGTCTTACAAAAATAAAGTTGTTAATCCGTACTAAAATTATTAATGTAAAAGTGTGCGAGTCTGCTTACCGTCTTTCTTGACAGCGCGAAACGACAAACTGACCTAATTTTTAAGTGGGGATAGTTAAAGGGATGGAGAGTGACCACTGAACTTAAAACTAAACATGCTTTCCAGGCTCATGTAGTGCCTGCTATGTTCTGACCAAACTAAAGAAAATCGCGTAAAGTGATTTTTAGTTTTCGGTACCTACACGTGGGATTCGAACCTACGACCTCTGGATCACGCAACGATCTAACAACGCATGAACAATTAGATCTTTCAGGCAGTTAAACCTTTACCTATAAGTTTACTTTTTCTCATTTTTTAGGTTGTTCTAGTGAGCCACGCCGGAATTGTGAGCTCTGGGGCCAGATCTGGAATGTCTTTGAAACTGAAAGATAACATATTGATAATGGATGAAGCACATGGGCTTACTGCGGCCCTGGAAAATGCCCATAGCGCACCTGTGTCAGCGAAGCATTTGTCTTCCGTAAAGACATTTTTACAGTTATATCTCAATAAATATCAATCTAAGCTTTCAAGCAAAAACATGCTGTCCCTTAATCAAATCCAATATATTGTGGGAAGGTTGGCTGGTGAGTTATCTTTTACTAAACCCGATTTTCGTCTAGCTCAATGGATTGGTAGGGTGCAGGTTCGAGTTCAATCCAGCCACATTCTAATGTGTTTTCGAATTTTTGAAATTATATGTACATTATTCGATGCTCTTACGGTGAAGGAAAACATCTTGAGGAAACCTGCGCACGCCTGTGAAGTGATACAACGGTTGTGCGTGAAGCCAGCCAATCCGCGATGGGCCCGCGTGAATGACTAAGGCCTATACAACCTTTACGGGTAGACTCGTGCCCCCCGGTGGGGACGTATAATGAGCCGAGGATGATGTGTATAGTATTACAAAAAAAAAGTATATAGTATGTATGTTTATCTGTTGTTTATCATGTAATATAGTTAATATTACAGGCTAGATGTTTAGTTTGGGTTAATGAATATTTATTTATATTCTATTTCAAATCATGCGAGTGGCTTACCTTTCCAGGAATGATCATGAAGAGCAACGTCGACAAGAATGAAATACCTACAATATTAACACTCGAAGAATTTGTTATAAAAGCAGACATTGATCATCTCAACTTGAAACCCTTGATCGACTTCTGTAGGCAAACGAAGCTGGCGCCTAAGTTGCATGGATTTTCCATGAGATACTCACAACAAATGATACAGGAAGAGTTAAAAAAAAGTGAGCTTCAAGCCAAAAAGAATTCATTGAAAGATTTTTTAAATAGCATTTCCAAGAAAAAAGAAGATAATGGAGAAAGTGTAGATGAAAAGATAAATCAACCTGCACAAAATAACCAGGTGAAAAAAGAAGCATGTGACTGCTAGATTAACTTTATTTTAGCGTTTACTGGTTGTTTTTAACATATTTTTTAGCAGGCGCCTATTGGAACTTCCCCTGGTACAGGCCTGTATGCCTTACTGGACTTTTTGCAAATGCTGTGTGATCGCTCTGAGAACGGAAGGGTGTTGTTAAGCACAGGTGATGAGAATAATGGTCATCTTAAGTATCTTCTTTTGAATCCCACTGAACATTTTGTCGAAGTAGTAAAGCAATGTAGATCTGTAAGTAAATTTTGATTTTATATTTAATAGATTTTACTGCTGTCCTTTTTCGTCTCTTATGATATCATTATATTCCCATGTCAGACTATCTCCCCCTGCCTCCGTGGTCTAGTTTCGAAAATAATTTTATATTAGTCAAAATATCGTCGTGTTAGCTGCGTGCCATAACGTGACTTAACTAAGCAATTTTAATAGGATTTGGTATAAAGTAAGCCCCTAGAGAAACACATAGGCTATGTTTTACTGCGTAAGAATAACTTATACCGCGTGTAACACCGCGGGGCACAGCTAGTTGTAAATATATTTTGCAGGTAATAGTAGCTGGTGGTACGATGGAGCCTATATCCGAGTTTGTAAGTCTTTTGACTGGAGGTTGCGATATCGAACAAGTTCGAGTGGTGAAGTGCGATCACGTGGTGTCGCCTGAGAACGTGTTGGCGTGTGCATGTCTAAAGGCCCTACCAATGTTGCTCTCAATTTTTCTTACGAACGCCGTGGAACTGGGGAGCTTGTAAGTCATTAATTTAATATTTAAGAATTACGGTGAAGGAAAACACAGGAAACGTAGGCGTTTCGCCTACGAAGTGATTCCAAAGGTCGTGCCGGTAGGCCAATCCGCTATGGGCCCTCGTGGATGACTTAGGCCTATAAAAAAACTCTGTTGATATCCGACATGAAACATGTTACTAATTTACGTCCAGTCACTGCATGTAAAATGCAGCCTTCGGGGTTGAGTTCTACAGCTTTTCTGTGCATATAAATTTAGAAATTCATATATAGGACATGCTGCCTGTAACATAGGTGTCTTGGGTATGGTGACAAGTGACCACGACACTAATTCATTTTTAGGGACAGATTTCTAAATTATGATAACAAGTTTAGTACAATTTATTAAAATGCAACTTTTATTATAGTTGTCGTTCTATATTAAATGTCAAATTCCTAGGATATAAATATTGACTACATTTGAATGAAGCGTTTTAGAGAAAGTTCATTAATGTTATTTGAAAATGTTGATATCTTGGCGAGTATTAATGTTAACGGAGTCATGCTCCTATTAATGTTTCTATTATAAAGATGTCCTAAGATACCATAGCAGGAAAAAGTCACCATATTCCTTTTTCATAAGAATAATAATTGCTTTAAATTTGCAGCTGTCAGAGATAGGCCGTATATTAAGGAACGTATGTTACATAGTACCTGGAGGCGTGGTATGTTTCCTACCATCGTACAGTTACGAACAGTTGGTGTTCGACCATTTAAGTAAGACCGCTGTGATTGAGGCTATAAGTAAGAAGAAAAATGTATTTCGAGAGCCTAAGTCTGCCGTCGATGTGGAACAGGTAATTCATTCAATATAATATTTATGTATACCTGAGGGAAGCTAGACTTAGTTCTCATTTTTTTCTGCAATTATATCCATGGACCGCATTATACTAGGAATATTGGTAAAAAAATTACTCCGTTAACATTAAAACTCACAGAGATATTTCAATTCTAAAAACACAATAATGGACTTTCCCAAAAACGCTTCATACAAATGGCTACCTAGTTATGACGTCACGCCTGAGTAATTCGTATGTTTGGTTGGTGAATTTTGTACTACAACTATATTAAATGTTGCGTTTATTCAAATGGTATAATAGCAAAAGTTGCTTTAAGTTACATGTGTTATCCTTTTGTTTACAATTTTTTGACAATTAATGTACTTTAAAAATGGACTTGCCCACCCATCTTTGAAGACTAATAAAATTTATAAAACATGAGTTTTCGAGCTGAGAGTAAGCACGTCGTTATTTTTAACCCAGATTTGTAATAATATAAAATAGTTCTTACGATTCCAGGACCCAGTCATCATGCCTATTATCAAATATCCACTGACACTCACATAGCACAATCTAGCCCCATATTAAGCGAGGTGCTTGTAGTTAGGGTACTTAAAAACTGATAAACATATATTTTTTTTGTATATACATACATATTGTACATAGAAACCCTGACCATTACAAACAGACATGTTTCTAATGGTCAGGGTATAGTGGTCTGGACTGGAATCGAACCCGGAACCCTTGGTGTAGTAACCGACGTCTCGACCATTACACCATATGGGTCATAATACGCTAATTGATTAAATGTACACAATAAATACAGATGAAAACCACTAAGAAACAGATTCAATCTATGCTAGTGCGCCAATATGAGGATGTAAGATCTTGCGAAATCTAAATATTTCAATATGTTGTCGGATTGAATTAACTGATTTAGTTAATTCAGTCAGTTTGATAGCTTTGAACTAGACCGTAATATGATTTTTGTTTACAGGTATTGGAAAAGTACGCTGCTGCAATCAAAAACAAAAGCGGAGACCGGAACGGTGCTTTACTTTTAAGTGTTGTTGGAGGAAAACTAAGCGAAGGTTTAAACTTTAGGTATGTCAAACAAAATGTATATATTTGTGAAGTGATTAAATAAATAATTAATAATCCTATTGATATAGGATAAACTATATCAGGCACTGGACAAAATATATCAGGCATTGCGGTAGATACCATTCTAGAAGTCGCAATACCAAGCCTTGCCATCTAGTAATCTTGAACATGGCTTATAATATAGCTTTTTTAATTTAACTTTCAGCGACGATCTTGGTCGATGCGTCATTGTAGTTGGTATGCCCTATCCAAATAAAAATTCCCCAGAGTTAAAGGAAAAAATGAATTACCTGAATAGGACATCGGGATCAGGAGCGGGAAGCCTTTATTATGAAAGCTTATGTATGAAAGCTGTTAATCAATGTATAGGTAAAGTACATGTTTACGTAAAAAGTTAAGTAAATAGTATAACGAGCTTAGGATGGAAACTAGAACAAAGATTACCAAAAAACTATTTTTTCTTTATTTAAGAAGAAAAAGGAAGCTTTTTAACTTTTTAAAAGAAACCAACACTTAAGCCCGTTTTCTAAAACGAGGCTCAACGTTGATCTTTACTTAAATTAAGTTAGAAAGAGATAGCGCTATATTAGATAAATACCGGAATCCCTTTCTAACTCTATTTAAGTAATGATCAATGCTTGAGTCTCGTTCTAGAATACGGGCCTAAATTTGAATAATTTGGCTGAGCCTTGATCAGTTATTTCACTCAGTACGCCAATTTGATAAATTTTAGTGATTTAATTCAAACAACATTTGATCAGCCTAAGTTAAATATAATAAACAAAATCTAATAAACGAAAGGCCTAGGCGTCCAATTGGATGGCTAAATAAAGTAGATGGCTGCAACAAATATAATGAATATCATTTATTTTATAAAAACCTTGTATGTGAAATACAAGTTAGGTATTAAAGTCATAAGTAACGTTTATAACTATTTCAGGTCGTGCAGTGCGCCATGCAAATGATTATGCGTGCGTCTTACTACTCGACGAAAGGTATTCGAGGCCGAACATCATAAATGCATTACCTTCTTTCGTTCGTGTGAGTACAAAATTGACACTAAAACGTTTTTTAAAAGCTGTAATTCAGATGATCATTGGAAATGTTTGTTCGATCGTGTTGGTAGGGACCCGTTTTCAGCGAAAGTGCACATCGCTCTGGTTTCGTAAATTTGAGAGCTACGTGGTTCAATGGAAAAACACATCTCTCGGAAAGATCTATAAGATGATGAAAAAAAATTAAAAAACGTACAAAAAAGACAAATGAGGTGACATTTCCAGCACTTCTCAAAATCAATCAAAGATTTCTCGAAAAAAAAACGCGATATCCAGAAAATTCATCAAAGGTCTCGGGGTATTCATTTAGGCAAAAATTTGCAAATAACAAAATCTAGCTATCTATAATCGTTTAAGCTGTAGTAGCGCCTCTATTTTAGAGTCGTACGGGGCGCGGACCGATGAGTCTCGCGGAGTAGTAGAGTTGCAACAATAAAATTAATGACATTTACATACAATTTTGATGTATTTTGGAATAAGTTATTACAAGTTATTATGAAATATAATAATATACCAATATGCGTTGAAACAGTAAAGGAATAGCGTGGCTTGCTGATGATTTCACATCTGGCATGTGCCGTTTGTAAACGGCGAAATAAAGCCGAGCTTTGGGCGTAGACCGTTTATAAAAAGACCGGTACTCTTGGGCCAAGTAACTTGGGATTCTTTGCCCTAAGTACATTTCCAATTCACCAGTTACCTTAAATTCGTGAATGACACGAGATTTGTGTTTTTTTTCGTACAAAAAAGAAATACATATTTGATTGTAACTGGAGAGAAATAACAACGAAAATTCCATTTCGTTTTGAGAATAAACTTATGTCCTTATGATTATATATTTTCAAGAGAGTTTGTTATCTGAATGAAATTTAAAACAGCTTGACCCATATTTATAATGATTGTAACCGAGATATTTTATTCTTATTTTCTTCCGGTAGTAATCTCAGCAGGGGCTATTTAGTGTGTAATGCATGATATGCTCAACTTTACTTTTCTTATTTTCAGACGTCACTATTGGACAACTGTGTGTTTGGAAAAGCCTTTGGAAGCATAGGAAAGTTTTTTACGAAACATAAACAAAAATGACATGTAAAAGTTTTCGTATTAAATGCTTTTTTAAATAATAACCATGATTGATTTAAAAAATTGACCACAACCGACTTTTGCGTTTTCAATGTAACATCAGATTTGTATAGGAAAGTGTCAAAATCGATTAAGTCGAAGGGAGACTAATGTAATCACTTCAGTTGATGAATTATAAAGCTATAAGAAGTAATTAATATTAAATAAATAAGACAAATCTTTATAAAATTATTAATTTTGATTTCAAAATACTTTACAGTTGACAAATAGTGTCATAACCCTTTATTATACTTACATCTAGTGGCTCCACCATCAGTGCTTCTCATGCATACGTTACTTTATGTAACGGCTAGAAACGCTTATTTCAGTTTAGATGATGCTACAGAATCTTAGCCATGGTGTCACTCCAGTCGAGTTGGCCAATTCGTGCCGAAGGTGCTTTTTAGGTTATACACAATAGATTTTCTATTGTCTAGATTCCCTGCGTTCAATGGGTAAAATGAATTTAAATTTTCAATGTCCAATAATATGTTTATTTCTTACGATCACATAATTAATCATTCAGGGCTAAAGGTAGGGTTGTACCACAAGGTCCTTCAAAATAGTAGTGAAAGTCTGATGTCGCTGGCGTAGTTTCTAGGTTGAATTCAGCCACTATGGTGCCTCTCGCAGCAGCCTGTGGTGCAAACATAGCGGCTGGGTAAACTACTGAAGATGTCCCAATAACAAGACACACATCACAGTTTTCCATTGCTGCATCTGAAAGTTAAGTTACCATAAAGGCGGAATTCACGCGACGAGCGCCGCTGCGCGATATATCATTAGGTACTCTATATTTCTAGATAAAAAGGTTTTTGGGAAAATAAAAGTACACTAAGTTTTTACCTATCACATCAGCTACCTGCCAAAAAAGGACCCGTCCATATCGTTCCAGCCATTTCAGAGATTACCCTGAACAAACACAGGCGAAAAAAATATGTTGGTATATATTCCGTCTATACCGCGTGAATTTTGAATCATTGGCATCGTTTTGACCTCTTATTATACTCATATTATGGAATATTTTTATGGGAACCTAGAACCATATATGTAGTTATAAAAGTTTAACAAAATACCTATACCTACTACTTTTATACAGGGCGCGGGCGCCGCCCTCCGCTACAATTTGATTTAAAATTATATATATATTTTTAATATGTATTATTGATCAATCGCAGTGTTTAACATGATTTTTAGGGTTTAAACATATTTGATTTTATTTTTATATTTGGGGGATGTACTTGGAATCACAAGGAGTTCTTTTTAAAAAAATGCCTATGACAAATTCAAAAATTTTTTTTATTTAATATGTATAACAAACAGAGCGTCGGTGGCGCAATGGTGTGGACTGTCGCCTTCCTGCCGGGAGGGCTGAGGTTCAAATCCCGACACGTACCAATGTGTTTTCGAATTTTCGAAAATATATGTACGTTATCCGACGCTCTTACGGTGAAGGAAAACATCGTGAGGAAACCTTCATGCACGCCTGCGAAGAGATTCGAAGGTTGTGTGTGAAGTCGTCCAATCCGCACTGGGTCCGCGTGGACGACTAAAGCCTAATCACCCTATACGGGTAGGCTCGTGCCCCTCCGTGGGGACGTTTAATGAGCTGATGATGATGTATAACAAACAGACACTCAAATATAGATGAATATGCTTACTAGCTTTCTCTAGAATTTCAGGATCCAAATGTTCACCAAACCATACTATGTGCGGCCTTAATAGACCATTGCAGGTAGATGTTTTACAGTGTGGTAAAGACTTGACGGGAATATCGGAGCCAACAATTTCCAAATCTGGCGCACCCTTGTTAGCTAAAGCCTGTAATCACAGTCAACTCAACATTTCCTGAAGGTATTACTTACAAATAGAGAATATGCATCAGAATATTTCCTCATGATTATATTTCTCTCTCGCATCTTCATACTTAATTTCTAAAATATAATCATCTATAGGGATTTGTGGAATAAGCCCATTGGCCTCAAATCATCTTTGACCTTTTAATCCAGTTTGACCCATTGATCAAGATGGATTAGAAAGATGATTTTAATTAAGGTGTAAGTTATAATGGTGTAGGTATTGTCAAGTAACACTCGGGAAAATGTGGCGTTGGGTAACAATGTTACCGGATATTTTCCCGTAGGACTTGTGCGAGTGCCATAGTATCAGTAAATGTTACTGATTTATCCCACTAGTACATAAATGTTGCCAAATTACGGCATCTCACCACCTGTACCATTGAGGGTACAGATATATTGATTTCGTCAGACAGCATTTGTTCTAGTTGAGTCCTGCCTGCATTATAGTCTTATGGTACAAGTGATACTGCGAGAACTTTTTTGCCAACAAATTACACATTGTGTCTGCACTGAGGGCCCAATTTTTTAAATTCTGTTGAAAAGCTATATAATTTTTAGGAAATTAAGATAAAAATTGTAAAAACTAAAAGCAAAGGTCTTGAATTTGATTTGGGCCTATATGTACCTCGCACCTAAAGAGCCTTGCTCATACTCACTTGGGAGTGAATGATTAAAAAAAACTGAATACCTACAACAATCATCTAAGTTATCTTTTAGTCTCAACTAAGATCTTAAACATTACTTTTACCTACCAGTAAAATTTACAATGAATTTTATATAATTACTGTTCAATATGCTTTACAGACCTGAATATACATAATTTATTTCTTTTTAAAAAAAGTTGGCAGCCTTAGGCACATGCAGCGCCGGATCTTCAATTTTTTTGGGTGGGGCAAAAATTTAGAAATGCCGCCCCCGCCCTCTTTTATTTATTTTTACCTTTATCATCCTATATATATTTCACTAATTTATATATAGGTCCTCAAATTGATTGACATTTGGACAAAGCTGCAACTTTTTACGCAGCTGTGATCAGTTTCAGAGATATTACATCTCCTTGTCTTACTCCTCGGTGCCAATGATAAGCCAATGGTAAGCTCTTCATGTACTCGGCCTGACATAGTAGCGCTCTCGTACAAACATCTCAACAATTCGATATAGCAGTAGTCAAGTCAGGCACCGTTGGAGGGAATGAAACACAGCCCAAGTCTCGATCGAATCGAAGGCTTTCTCATAGTCCACAAACGCCAAACATAATGGTCAGTTATACTCTCCGCTCTTCTGTATAACCTGCCACAGCGTATGTAATATGTAGTCTATGGTGCTGAAGCCTTTGAGGAACCCGGCTTGTTCGGAGGGCTGGAAATCGTCAAACATATGCGCGAGACGGATCATAATGACTCTGGAGAATAACTTGAAGATGTGGCACAATATCGTAATGGGTCGTTAATTCTTCAATAAGCTTTTAATATCTAAGATAACTCGTAACAGATGTAAAAACGGCAAGATTAGTTTATTTTAGTCATTTTTATAATGTAATGTCGTATGGTCTACCGTTGTGGGGTACGGCTGCCGACATTGATACAATATTTGTGCTACAAAAAGAGCTTTTATCTACAACCTTAGACCACGTGACTCTCTTAAAGAACAGTTCAAAGAAATAAATTTGTTTTTTTGTAATGTAATTTTTGTATATTTTTGTCGTTCATAAGTGCTTTTTGTAAGCCTAATTTAAATAAATGAATTTTGACTTTAACTTATCATACCCGGAATATTAGGCTCTCTCCAAGCGGATACGAAAACTCGTTCGCAGAGAATTCTACTATTTCAATACAAGGTTAATTAAGGACCTTATTAAGGAGAACAGGGGGCCCAAAGTTTTCCAAAAACCACTTGGAAGGAGCATTCTGGTGAAGCTTAATATAGCAGATGGCCAACTACTCACATTACGCCAACAGATCCTGGAAGAGGTTGAGAAATTCTATGGATTTGTCGAGCGCTCATCAGTACAGACCGAAGACAGCGAAGATCTACGTGCCCTACTAAGGCACCATTGTACGTAGGATATGCCGGATGTTGACGTTAGCGAAATTAGTGCAGCACTGAAGCAACTGAGAAATGAAAGGGCCCCGTGGGATGACGGTATTACGACAGAACTCCTAAACACCGGTGGACAACCCATCCTTAGGACATTAGGTGAGCTCTTTTAATGCCGTCATCTACCTGGGAACTACACTGGAAGCGTGGTCCACAAGCGTTCTTTAAGAAGGGTGATAAAGCTCTCTTGAAGAATTATAGACCGGTAGCGTTTCTGATAAGCGTCGGTGGCGTCCTTCTCCAGATTGTCCAAGAATAAGTTTACTTGGGCTAAAACTTGACCGGCACAATTTCGGAAGGGAAGCTAGTAGGAGGATTCATTTGGGCTGGGCGGCATCAGGCAAGTTACATCAGATCTTCACGTCGACGATTCCGCAACGCTTAAGGACAAAAGTCTTTGAGAAATACGTCCTACCCATACCAACATACGCAGATGAGACATGGACACTGACTGCGGATTGGTTCAGAAATTCAAAGTTACTCAACGAGCGATGGAGCGTGCTATGTTGGGAGACTCTTATACATAAAATCAGAAATGATGTAAAATTACCAAAAGAACTAAAATTACCGGCATAGTTCGCCAGATTAGCGAACTGAAGTGGCAGTGGGTAATGATGTCGCAGAACCGATGGCCGTTGGAGCAGACGAGTTCTGGAGCGGAGACCGCGTCTTGGCAAGCGTAACGTAGGACGCCCTCCGGCCCGATGGACCGACAACTTGCGAAAAGTCGCTGGTGGAGTCTGGATGAGAAAAACGGAGGACCGGAATATCTGGCGCAAAATGAGACCAATGTCCAACAGTGGACTGCGATAGGTTGAATAGAGAGGGAAAAGGTTTAATCACCTTTCTTGAAGAAGAACACCACCACGCCATTGCTCCTCACCTTTGGTGTCGCACCATCACCGATTCCGGAATTAAAAAGCTTCTGAAGGGTCTTAAGCACTGGCGTGCCCCCTACTTTCAAAAGCTCTGCGGTATATCCGTCGTAGCGGGGTCTAATAACGCTTAAGCTGTTTCATAACCATCCTAACCTCGGCAAAAAAGCAATGTCATTAAAAAGTTACAATTTATCAATTATTGGTATTGATATTAATCAATTAAGTTCTATAATGAAATAAGACTACTCGCCTCAGCTTTTTCGAAGTCACACTGGATGAAAAAGGCGTTTTATTTCCAATTTATTTTGTATATTTTCTTAAAAAACGTGGTCGCTTGATGCAAGTAAAAGGAGCTTAATTGTTTATTTTTATTTTTTTTTCAATTGTAGCTGTCCATCATGAAAATGATATAGCTTTAAAGCAGCTAAGTTGGCATCAATTAACATAGAGAAATAACTACGTAACTTTGAAATAATACACTGCTGCCCTGTATAGAGATCGACGAGAGAGTTTTCGTATACAGCGTCATTCCTCAGATCGCAGCTGCACCGCCTGCTGACCGTGATCTGCGGGCGCCTATTTAGAACTATGCAAAAAAATGTAATGGTTCAGTAACATGCCTTACTCCGCGCTCCGGTTATCAGTCGTATTTCTATGGCCATGCACTTGTACTATTATTTATTCCGCGGGCAAGTAAGGTAAATGATGAGTGGTCCATTAGTCGGTTTGCCGCCCCCTGACCGTGCCGCCCGGGGCACGTGCCCCCGTCTGCCCCCCTAGATCCGGCCCTGGGCACATGGAATATTTTCTATAGATTGTGCTATTACTATTTTATATATAGAAGATAGTGCTCATTAAATTTTTTGTGTCTTTAGAATTATTGCAATTATTTAAATTTTCTCAGTGTATTTCCAATCAGCAAAAAAATATCCTCGGACACTCTCACAGCGCCACCTAGCATCAAACTAAGCATTAAGCCTGTAATATGGGAACTAAACAACTGATAAAGAAACTTAAGATATTTTTTTATAATCATACATATGATACATAGAACACCCTAACCATTACAAACAGACTTGTTATGCATACAAATGTTTGTACTGCACAGGGATTAACCCAGAATCTTTGGTGTAGTAGCTGATGTCTTAACCTTAACTATATATATTATATAAGGATTGTTTTGTTTAAAATCCAAGATAGAATGATCCTCTTTTTTCTCAGAATTATTTGATGGCAAAATCATAGTAATAATAAAAATGATACCTTACCTGGCATATAGGATTAGAAGTATTTAATAACACTTCTTTGCATTTAGTGCATCTTGTCTTATAAAGATTACCATGTAATTCCAATAAGTTTTTGGTACCAGCTCGAGTATGAAGGCCCACAACATCACTGTCTTGTGTGAAGAATGTTTTGCTTCAAAATTACTATAGCAATATGCCCTATAAATATATAAATAACAAACTTGTATGTCAATTTTATAGACTCAATTATTTAAAAATGTATATAATTAATTTATTATCATACCAAAATAGGGTCAGAGTTATTACAAGAGGTATTTTGTATTAAACCTATTTAGGAACTTGTAGGCATGCTTTCTAAGCAGATAACTTTTTAATTTCATTATTTTACAAAGCATCATTGGCTTAGAACAACTCAATGCAGGGCACAGGCCTTCCCACATGGCACATCATGTGAAGATTGGGCAATAACCCACTGCAAGGACCCAAATGTGAATTAGTAGATGTAAACAACTGCCATCCTAAGACTATAGATGAGTCCGACAGGCACCTGAAGCATAGAATCATCTTCGCAATTCACCTGCAATACTGTGACCACACTAGGAAAAATTGCACAGGTTTTAACTGTGTAGCCCTGGAGGGATTTGAACCCACAACCTCCTTATGCAAAGATCTCATCTTTCACCAATTGTGTTTCAGATAAAGATAAAATTAATTATAATTATATTTATTTTTTTCGAGCATCGGTGGCTCAGTGGTTTGGACTGCCCCCTTCCTACTGGGAGGGCTGAGGTTCAAATCCCGACACGTACCAATGTATTTTCGAAAATATATGTACTTTATCCGACGCTCTTACGGTGAAGGAAAACATGAACACCTGCAAAGAGATTTGAAGGTTGTGTGTGAAGTCGTCCAATCCGCACTGGGCCCGCGTGGACGACTAAGGCCTAATCACCCTATACGGGGAGGCTCGTGCCCCTCGGTGGGGACGTTTAATGAGCTGATGATTAAATATCTTTATATAAATAAGACATATGATAACATTGTAAAACATTTCATTTTAAAATTACGTGTAGGTTAAATGTCAAAACCCTGTAACCATTATAAAGTTTAAAAGAGTGACTTGAGTTTCTTGCCTGCTCTTCTCTAAAATTCTACTTTTTCCGAACTGGTGGTAGAGTCAACAATTAAAAAGTATCTGTAAAAGACTTATTTGAATTAATATAATTTGAATAAATGTTTTTAAAAAAGACCTCATTCGGCTGAGCTTTAGCAGCCACTTCTCTTCTATAGTGATAAAATTCCCAAACTAAACTAGGATTGTTTCTGAAAGCTTCTGGAGTGGCAAGTGCAGCCGCTTGATACTTTCTCCACAACCCACCAGCTCCTCTGAAAGTGGGAATACCGGATTCTGCGCTTATTCCAGCTCCTGATAAGAAAACTACATTTTTTGCAGATTTTAAAGTTTCCCTAAACTTGGCCATATCACTAGACTGCCTGGTCGCCATCTTAGCAGAAATTTTAAATGGAACTATTAGATGTGTACGTATTGTATTAGAAAACATAATGATTATTTAGCATTTTAAGCTTATTTATAATTTTCTTTAAGATTTTAAAAAGAGCTATAATAGTAGATAATAGTTAAGAAACATCACCAGTGTTGCCAGTATGAGTTCCCAAAAAATTACGGTTGGTAATCCAAAAAGGTACGGCTTTTAACTTCAAGGTACGGTTGGGTCGGAATATTCCTGCAAGAACTAGATCGTTTTTTGTTAAGACTTTTGAATTGGGGTGGGATGAAGGGGAGGATACGGGGAGCCCCCCTGCAAGTGGGGAGGGGGTGCGGAAAACCACTTTCCGAAATACATTTTCAAAAATTACTTAATAACGGTTTTGGAAGGAATTTCCATTCCTTCCAAAGGTAGTGTCTGCAGGTGGTACTTCTAAGTTATATCTACAATATTATGCTTCCATATTTTCTGACCTATCCATGTATGATCTACTTGAATGAATAAATATAAAAGGCAATCTACCACTTTGTGCTAATAGCGGATTGTGCTTTGTTCATGATTTCATCATCATCAGCTCATTAAATGTCCCCTCCAAGGACCCTACCCGTATAGGGTGATTCGTCGTCTACGCGGGCCCAGTGCAGGTTGGATGACTTCAAGCACAACCTTTGAATCTCTTCACAGGCATGCGCAGGTTTCCTCACGATGTTTTACTTCTCCGTAAGAGTGTCGGATAACGTACATATATTTTTCGAAAATTCGAAAACACATTGGTAAGTTTCGGGATTTGAACCTCAGCCCTATAGTCCACACTATTGAGCCACTGACACTATCATGACTTAACTTTGTTAATATTTTTTTTCTCAAAGTTTGGACAGGGCGCACTGTGCTTTTTCTTCCGTCTCGAGATTAAGCTATGTGGAAAAGCTTGTGCCCTGCAGTAAACTGTTATAGGATGATGATGAAAATAAAACACAGAAAAACTAACTGAGCGGGAACCAAAAAAAAATGTTCTGTTTGTTCTGTTTTTTTATTTATCGCTTCTAAGGATGAAAGGAAGACAAGAAATATTAACTAAACAGCCAAGTCTTATTTGGTTGAAAGGAAAAAGTTTATGAAACGAATTACATGTTTTTTTACCCTCTGTAGTTTGTAGTAAAAAATAAATCACTAATAAAAAGAAATACTAAAAAGGTACGGTTGTGAGATGAATAGTACGAAAAACCGTATTTTTTGGTACGGACTGGCAACGCTGAACATGACAGATTTGAAAGATATATTTTTTTATTCATTCGTTCCACTTGAAACAGGCTAAGGTGCTGATTATGCTGCCTCATCATTAGTATGTATTTTTAGTTAGTATTTTTTGTTTAGTTGATGTAGAAATGATTAATGAACATGATGATGATGAGTAATAATAATAATATGATGCATGCTATATAGCATGCATCATATCATATTATTGAAAATTTACGAGGACTTCTTGAGCGAATAGGCATGATGACTGGGTCCTGGAATTGTAAGAAAAATTACGTATCTGGGTAAAAATAACGATTTGCTTACTCATCAGCTCGAAAACTCATGTTGTATACATTTTATTAGTCTTCAAGGTTAGGTGGGCTCGTCCATTTTTTAGTAAAAATGTATGTATTTAGTTTTTTATGTACCTACATTAATTGAAAAACACAATACGAAAAACATGAATAAAAATAACATTAGAAGCATGGAATAGAATCAAATAATAAAAAAGAATAAAAAGATACCAAACAAAAATATACGGCGTTTGTATGTGTGTCGCAGCAGAACAAAAAGGCTGTAGGTATCTCAGCTAAATGACCGCTGATTTTCATTAACAGCCTCAGTAGGTTCGCGGGACGAGACTGCAGTGCTGTTTTGTTAAATGTCAATGGACAAACTCTAAATAGACAATATATAAAAATATAATTATATATTAGGTCTTGTATATGTAGACGCAAGGTTGCAACTTGGAGACCGTCTGATGTGCAGTATGAGGAGTCGCACGTTGTAGTGCAGGAGCAGCGGTAACAATACTAACAATGTGGTTCAAAATTCCTTGATTCGTGTGTCTGTTGAGCAGTGCAAGGCTAATGATATTCTGTATCATGTGCAAGGCAGGTCTGGACGCGTAGATACTTCGCTGGTGGTCATTGAGTTCGTGGCGCGCCCATTTATCAAGCTTTTTCGCATTACCAATTTGACGCAAATGGACTAAAATTATTTTGACACTAACGTCAAAATGCTGCTAATTCAGCCGTAGATTGGGTAGCATCAGCTTCCACAATTACCTTAATTCGTCATTGTCGATCAAAGTCTTCGGACGACTTCTAACGGAAGCGAGCAAACCAATAACATGTGGTGCGTTGGTTTGTAGTGTTAGCTCCGTAAACGTAGTTGATGTGGCGTGCCGCTTGTACCGCTTTGTTGCCACGACGAAACTCATATTCCATAATTATCTACCTACTCGAATTTTTAACGTATCCATGAAGACGAAAAAGATTGAAATGCGATTAAAATGTGACATTGATCAATAAACAAATAATTACTTTTGGAAAAAAGAATTCCATGTTTATAAAATAAAATTAGTTTAAAATTCTTAGCCCAACAAAAAATATTTTGTTTTGACATGGCTAGTACTGCAGATCGGCAATTTGATAAGTAAAGACCTATTATATAGATATGTATTAATGTATATTGTTATGAATATAAATTGAATTAATAAAACTATGAACAACCATATACATGAATATAGAATAGGATATATTGGAACTAAACGTAGAATAAGAATGGAGTAGGTACCTACTTACAGTCTTTTGCTGTTCAATCCATTCGACTGTGGAACTCTCTGCCAATGTCCATTCGTCAGTCTCCTTCTGTAACTGTTTTCAAAAGTCGCGTAAAAGAATTTTACCTTTCAATTTAACATTATTATTATTATTTTAATATTTTTATTTATGAATGTATCATATTATTATGAAGTATATATCTCTTATACCTTAATTTATTAATATAAGCTTATCTATTTGTTTTAATATCAATAATATTAATGTATTAGATATTTTATTTATGTGTAGAGTAATATATATATATATATGATATTTATATATGTATTTTTATTTAAATATAATTTTTTATTTATTATTTATATG
Organism: Leucinodes orbonalis; assembly: GCA_019425675.1. Classification (NCBI taxonomy): domain Eukaryota; kingdom Metazoa; phylum Arthropoda; class Insecta; order Lepidoptera; family Crambidae; genus Leucinodes; species Leucinodes orbonalis. The sequence goes on from PQWD01004018.1 coordinate 61,735, forward strand.
TGTATATGTTACTGTTGAAATATAATTGTGTATTTATAAGTTGAATTATGCTTTTCTTACTTTGCACTGTCTTGCCCTTTCATGTTGTTAATTTTCTATGTTTGTGAGGTTGTCTGGAAGAGATCGCTCCAAGCGATAAGGCCGCCTGAATTGTATTATTTCCCTTCATTTGTTATTAAATATATATCTTTTTTTGGTGTGCAATAAAGAATCATATCTATCTATCTACTTCCTAAAACCCCTACCGGCCCCTAGCAGTCCGCCACCCAGCCTTCCCAACGTTTCCTCTGTTTTTCTAATAATACCTACAATTTTGAACTTATTTTTAAAAGTACCTACATTTTGATGGTGGTACCTCCAGTTATGGTTTATAAATCGGATAGAATCGCACCGGACCAAATAGCTTCACCAGCTTTATCAGCTATAGCTTACCTTAGGGGTAAAATGACAGCACTTGGCCTATACGGCATTCCGGCACGGGTCTTGTATTATACGGCTCAACACATGAAAGGAATTATCAGAGAACTATTCCACAAATGTCTGACGGAGGGTAGGTTCTCTGATATTTGGGAAGAAGGAAAATTGAGTTTTTTACTAATAAAAGGTCGGCCAATTGATTCACCGCTGCGTAAAGACCCATCGTTTGCGGAACTCTTTGAGCGCATACTGGTCTCACGTCTCAACTTTCATTTTTCAAATGTGGGACCCAATCTCTTCAACTCCCAGTTCGATTTCCGGGGGGGACGATCAACCTTAGACATCCTTATCTAATTAAAAAGTGATGCTCAACAGGCTATTGATAGCAGAGAGGGTCTACTGGTTGAATCCTTTGACATAACAAACGCCTTTTATAGCATTACACATTTTTAAATTTTGGAGGCACTAAGCTACCACGGAGTTCCGATGTATTTTTAACGAATTCTACAATGCTACCTCGAAATCCATAAACAATGGCCAACTGACAATGTGGAGTCTGGCGTTCCACAGGGTTCTGTGCTAGGACCCCTGTTATGGAACATCGGGTACGATTGCGTTCTCCGTAGTGCCCGTACCCAGTATGAATATAATATGTTACGCTGATGACACTTTAGTTACGGCTCGGGCAGCCAACTTTGACAAGGCGGCCCATCTAGCTGAAATAGGTGGCACGCTAGTCGTAGAACAAATGGTGGTTAGGACTTCAAGTAGCAATAGGCAAAACAGAGGCCATCATCCGTGGACCGCGAAAAAAAACCAACTGGAGTCCCTATAGTTGTGAACGGTGTCAATATCAAAATTAAGAGACACAAATGATATATTTGAGCTTAATTTTAGATAGTCAGTAGGTTGACTTATCACGACCGGTTCTGGCTGGTTGCTCCCGGATCTTGACGAATTCAGTACTGTATGTCGGCGCTTGTATGCTGGTGTTCTGTAAAGTATGGCACTTTATGGAGACCTACCCTTCAGTAAAAGCTGATTTTACGGTTGGGACAAGGGTAATTTTGGCATTATTTTTATTGGTTAGTAATTTTGCATCAAGAAGAAGAGATTGGTGCATTTTAAGAATCATGTCTTGTAAGTAATGTTGCCTGACTGGTAGTCGATGAGCCTTCAATATTTCGGTAGAATATCTGTATGGTTTCAAAAACACTTTTCTTTTATCAAGTCTTTGAGACATTTAATTTTCATCACAGCTTGTAGCTCGTTGAGTCAAACGAAGTTTAATTTCGATGTACATACTTATAACGATTGAGCACACGTTCATTGCGGTATAGGACACCAACACCTGTATGCTTCTGTGTGCTTTGTGAAAGACAATTGACGTCATAGGTCCGCGCATGCGGCTTTTGCGGGTCGCCATTGTTGCTTGTAGAGGCAGAACGCGACGCGCAACCCGTAAGGTCTGACGCCATTGTGCACCAAAAAGAAAACTTGTCACCAGCCAAGCGCGGGAAACGCATCAACCGGTAAGTGGCAACGTCACAACAATTTACGTTCAATTACCGCCGCAGTGTATATTTCGTAGCGACTTATATTTTTTTCCCGATGTTTAATTATTATTATTTTATAGATAATATATACTCATACTGTGTTATTATTGCATTACTCAAGCATGATTCAACTTGACTTAAGGTCGAATGGTTACTTTGATCTGTCTGTAGTAATTTTCTAACCCGCAAAATACATGAACCTAATCAAATTTTCTGCGAATTGAGACAAAATTTACTGTTTGATCAAGAAGTATTATCTCATGTAAATTTTTGGTAAATAATAAATTTACCTATAACTTATTTAATTTAGGAGAATATTATTATTTTTTACCAAATCTATATGCTACAGAGGTTCTAATTATTTAAAAAATGTTTACACTAAACATTCATGCATCTATTGCGTCGCTGGTAGACGCAGTTTTCAACTGAAAGCTCCTTTGAAGCCTTGATATGTTCTTTTAGTACTTAATCCTGGCTGACCTTTTTGCATACACGAATAGTTCAGAGAATTTCCATGTCGTACTCATATGATAAAAAGTATTTAAAACTGACTTCAGGATATGTATATACATACGAATTTTATATGAAATTTATATTTGTCTCGACTAAACTATAAGAATGAAAAAATATTGTTAAAATTTCGTAAGTATACATCTGATAAGCCGATTAAGATTTTCACAGTTAACTCGAAAAACAAATAAAATTGGGGTCTCTACTTTGAACTGCAACTCATTTTTTTCTTCTGACTTCTAAAATAAGGGAATGATAAAAATCAATGGATAAATAAATGAACAAATAAATATCCACTGATATTCACAGAGTGCCATTAAGCCCTAAACTAAGCATTTGCCTGTTACATACATGAATACTAAACAACGGATAAACATACTTATATATGTACTTTTTTTGTAAAAACATATATATTATACATAGAAAACACCCAGACCATTACAAGCAAACACATACATAAACAAAAATGTTTGTACTTCCTGGGGATCGAACCCGGAACCCTTAGTGTAACAGCCGACCTCTCAACCATTACACCAGATGGGTCGTCAATTAAAGAAATATGTGATATAAATTTGCAGTGTGGTGACGGTAGAATAGAATACGATTGTCACCACCCCTTTTCCTCCTTAGGTGTCGTAAAAGGCGATTGAGGGAAATTTCCACTGAAGTGATGGGCAGTAGCGACATTTCGGAACCGGTCTATCCCTGTGCTCACCAACCCGCCTGTAACGCGTGGTGATTGGTGGTGATCAAGAAGCCGCCGCAAAGGAAGTATTTTTGGTTGAGTCCCGATGATTCCACTCGAAATGAGATTGACTTCATCATGATCACCAGAAAATATATATTTAACGACGTATCTGTGATGGCCACGGTGAAAACCGGTAGCGATTACCATATGGCGAAAGGCATGTTTAATTGAAAATTCATATTATTGTTCAACTAAAAAGGTCTCGCCTGATGAAAAAAAAGGTCTCGTCTACGTTCCGACCTAACGTGATTTAAATTCATAACCCCGAGTGCTTTCAACTCGAACTGCAGAATCGCTTTGAAGGCCTAGAGAGCTGCGTGACAGTGGATTAAACAAATAGTGGGCTAGTGGAAACTGCAAACAGTTGATCTAAGTTTTGCAAGGGACAACGAAAGTTAAGACCCAAAAAATCTCAGCAGACTCTCAATCTCATGAAGACAAGACTGCAGATGATGATCTACAGTCTTCAGACGATGCGTTACAATGCCAGATTATAATTGGCGTTTGTGGACTGTAAGACGGCTTTCGATTTGATCGAGACTTTGGGACTAGGACTGTGCTTCATGTCCTCACAGAGACAGATTACAACTATATTTAAGAATTGAGATGTTTCTACTAGAGCGCTACTATGACAGTCCGAGTACATGAAGAGCTTACACTGCCTATTCAATCTCACTGTGGGCTGAGACCGGTATCTTCGAAACTGATTACAGCTGGGTTGGAAGACATGCGTAAGCATTGATGAAGGGAGACCAGAGAAATCAAGGGAGTTTTTAAAAATCGTAAGCGACTCAGAGCGACTTTATTATAGTATATTTATTACAGTGATTATTTTATAATTTTGATGTCGGTGCCAAGTTCCATACTAACTCTACAGCTTTAAAATATAGATAAGTATCAATACTAATTCCACCAAAAACATTTCATGTAAAATGTTGCCAAGACGACTACATAAAGTATGCGCTGTAAAAAAAATATCAGATCTATGTACAGCCCAGAAGTTTCTGAAATATTTCAACCTAACTCTACCCATCCTTACTTCTACAAATTCTATATTCTCTACCCATCCATTATTCCACAAATACTATCAGTAAATATGTAGGATTTGTGTGGCTTCGCCTTTTCGTTACCGTCGTGGAGGTGATGCGAATATTTAGTTTCTGATCTAAATTTAGTAACCAAACAGCCAAAGTAATATTTTTTTTGTCGATTGTTAGAAAGATAGATAATATTCATACACAGTTCTTGTTTAACTTGGCACCGACTCCAAAATTATCAAAGAATTATTAAACCATTATTTTTGGATTTATTTTGAAGTCGTTATTTTTTTCTAATAATAAATCCGTACTAGGTGTCTAAGTAAATAATAGTAAATATTTTATATATATTGTTAATTGCTGCTACGGAACCCTTTATAGGCGAATCTGAGTAGCAATTGGCAATTTTAAATTTTACTTGTCTGCATTTACTATTCCAACTTTTATATTGATTATATTTGTATATTACGATTAAAAACAAACCTTATCCAGTACAAAGTTAAATAACTAATAAAATATAGGACATGAATACGTTTTGTGAGCATGCATTCGCTCAGTGTATTCGACAACAATAAGCTTTTGTGTACCAATTGGCCGCTCTTAGACTGATTGTATTATAATGGAAGAACCCACCAGTATTTGTAGTATAGTAGGTATTACAGACAAATGCAAATTTTCATTGCTACTGAAAAAAAAACTTTTGAAATGTATGATTTAGTTCCTTTGTTTTTATTAGAATTATTTATTACTAGCTCATGCAGTAAAACGAAGCCAATGTGTTGTCAGCTAACTTTATACGAAATTTTAATAACCGTAGGTTTGCAAAAAAAACATTTTTCTAGAATAAAAGTACCTTAAGTTTTTTCCTTTTTAAATTAGCTATTTGCCAAAAAGCCCGTCGAAATCGATTAAGCCGTTACAGAGATAACCCGGAATAAACAGACAGATAGATGAGCAGACAAACATTTTATCTTTGAAGCGGAACAAGGTAAACAGCAGAGCCAAACATAGATTTTAGATAAGTAGAATTTGTTGAAGTAAGGGTTGGTAGACTAAGAAGCTTGGCTTTACATGAGTTCTGATTTCTCTTTCACAGTTCAAACCTGATGTGGTCGTTTTGGTAACGTGTTATGATTTTGGTGGGATTTCAGCTCTTTTTGTAAGTTGCTAGGCAGTCTTTTTAGGGTTTATTTTTGTCTTAAGGTTTTTTTAGTTGCTGTCTATAGTCTTGTGTAAACTTTTATTTCAAGTTCATTAAATTGGTGTGTCTTATATAAAAAATCCACCGGGAGGGGGGTGCCATTTTAAAGTAAAGGGGACAAATAAGCTTCTTTATTTTTGTTAGTTGTATACTAAATTTAGATAACATACCAAATTTTAAATTTCTAGCACTTCAGGAAGTAGCCAAACATTTTGATGATCATCAGTGTATCAGTGAGGAAAGGGCGTATTTTAGATATCAATAAAATCTAAAGTATTAGAACTATTCAATTAAGACTTTAATTGTTTTTTGCTTAATTAGTTTATCCATGACAGCATATCCTGAGAATACGAACTATCCATAATTAATAATAATATAATAATAACTAATACCAACTATTTATAATTTACTCACTAACTAACTATCATTCATCGGAAACAGACTCTATGAAATTAAAAGACGAAACATCTTGAGAAAAGGCAGGTAGTGCCCTTGCGCTTCGCTTGGCTCGTCTTGGCGGGGGCAAGAAATTTAATTGGCGAATTTATAATAGAAGCATTGGGGCCCAGATCTTTTAGTCTGCAGTTTACCATGCGTGCAAAAATCATATGAACTCTTATGTGAAAGCGTGTGGCGGAAACATCGATCTTATATGCTTAGTTGTTTTATAAGGGACTGTATCTGGTCAATAATTTCCAAATGAACGCTTTTACGAACTCGGGAATCTGAAGCTACTTCGCTGAGCACAATCGACAAAATTAAATCTTGTTTTATTTTACATCAATAACTACCGTGAATAATAGGTACGACCAGTCAGTGGTGTGCACAGAGATTATGAGTAGGGTATGCAAAGTGAGTGACACTAATCGCAAGAAAAAATTCAAATCTGTGGAGCAAAATGGGCGAATCAGTATTAATATGTTGGCGATTTTCGGGTTGTCTGGCTGGGCGCCCAGGGTATGCACTGCTAATTTGCATATATGAAATACACGCCACTCTTTATAAGCAATATATTTTGTTCATTATGACCATTGGACCCACCAACTACGCGTCAGAGACGGTTGGGGCTCGGTTCCCTCTCGAAGTAATGCCGGCCAAGTAACTGTATTCTTGCACAGCCTTGAGAAGGATGTCTATTTGGGGTCAGACTTTCAAATATTCTTCCATAGTAGGTACAATCCTATTCAACCTATCGCAGTCCACTGCTGGACATAGGTCTCCTTCATTTTGCGCCAGATATCCCGGTCCTCCGCTTTTCTCAGCCAGCCTCCACCAGCGACCTTTCGCAAGTCGTCGGTCCATCGGGCCGGAGGGCGTCCGACGCTACGCTTGCCGAGACGCGAGCTCCAATGTAAAGTAAAGTAAAGTAGGTACAATGCAAGTGCCTAAAAGTCAAGCAATATCTGTTACATTGTCAAATCAGTCAGGTCTGCTAATCCTTTTCTCGGGGCTGGTAACAAATGCAATGTGATTTAGCTATCGTGGGGCTCATTAAACTGATTTATTAAGCAACATTTATTATATTACTTCTCTTGGACATAAATATTTATTTTACAATTACACATTATGTATATAATTATATAAAATATATATAATATATAATTATTCAGATACATATTTTCCCTTTTTATTCTTGTTTCTACAATGAAAAATGAAAATGAAAAGTGTTTATCCGGTTTGGGTCCTTGCAGAGCGCTTATGAATGTCAAATGAAGCTGCCGCTGGTTCGGGAGGTAGTTTTTCACTGAGGAGAAACCAGCAAGAAACTCAGTAGTAACTCTTTTCAAAAAAATTGTGTTAAGTAAATCAAAATAGTTATATAAAGCAAATTATTTTTTATCATATTAAGTATTGGTAAAAATATAATCTTAAAATTATTATTAAGCAGTTAAGTATTATACAAATCTAAATAGATAACAAAAAAGTAGTGCAGGCGTGGAGATCAACATGTCCATGGTGTGCACGCACACATATATGTATGGGTATATGTATATTATATGTATGGTGTGTGTGTATACATGTATGTGTATATATATTTATATATGTATGTATGTTTAGTATATTTTATGTGTGTATATATATATATAATATATAATATAAAATTTCGTAAATACATGTCCTATGGGCTTGTTTTATTTATAATTTCTATGGTTTTAATATAATATGTGGCCTGCGTCAAAACTTACATACTTACGTGTCTAATTTTATATACTACTAATTTTCATCAGTTATTTTAGTTTGTAATACTGTACACCAAAAGGGCTTCATTGAAAATCAGCGTCCAGGCATGCATTTGCGTGTCAGGGCCTTTGCTGAGTGAGGTCCTGTTTGGCACTAGCCTTTAAGATTTTTCTGTAATCTGTTATTGTTTTTATTTTGTGCCAAATAAATCTTTCTTTCTTTCTTTCTTTATAAAAGCTAATCAGGACTGTTTTTTTGTAGCTGGGTATAGATAGTATTTAATAAAAAAAAATTGGAGTCGTAAAAAGTGTCATTGAAGACGTGTGCAGACTAATTACGTTGTGAGATGTAGTAGGTCGAACCAGGCAATCCAGATGCGAGCGGCCTCGGAACTAGGTCACCAGAGCACCCCAGCGGATCGGGAACGTTCGAAGCAACAGTTCATTCCATCTACAAATATGTTGGATAATATAAAGCTTTGCAATTCATGCATTCAATCTGAAATCGGATTCGAAATATTGATTATTGTGATTATGATTTACGGGCGTTCATTACGCAGAATTTGTTGAGGATGAAGCCACGACGTTCTGCTCAGTTTAAAATTTGATTAATTGTACATATGATAAAATTGGAGTATCTATTTGTAATAAAGATAACAGTTTTTTGACTTTTACTTCAAGCATTTGAATATACATATGCTTTGGTTTGATTTGACGGGACTTTGTTGGCATGTAGCTGATGTAATAAAGAAACAACTAAGTTTACTTTTATTTATAATAAAAAGTAATGTTACAATGTCCAAGTACTGCCCAGTACCGCACGCAGCCCACGCGAAACAATTTTAATAAAATTTTGATAAAAGGTAAGCTATTAGCTGGGTAAACACAAAGGCTATGTTTTACTGCGGGAGAATATATTACACTAATAAAGGTACAATATTTTGAAAATAGAAGAATCAGGTTATTTTTATGTAGAACATCTTTGCTCTTAATATGTATACTCGAGAGTAAAGCGTTTGAGTTATCTAAAGAGACTGAAATATCGTATGCTCGTAACATGTAACCAGCCTTCAATAATCCTATCTTGAACAAACAGCGCGCTAGGGTCGTTTGTAGGTATTCATCACTGGATTAAAGTTAGCTTCAGCAAATCATCGTCTTATTTTTTTGTTTTTTTTTTTATTTATTATTTTAGACCAATTTGAGAAGCACTCCCACTTCTCAAATTGGCCTAAATACATTTCCATTATTTGTTTCCTTCGGTGTACTTAGTTACTCTCCTTAATATATGTGTACTATGATATTTTGAATATTGGTCCACCCGCTATTGTGACGTCAGAACCGTGTGTTAATAATTAACATACATTTTGGCTTTTTGGCTCGATTACTCTTTAAAATCCCAATTTTTAGCACATTATAATAAAATATTGTTATGAAAAGGTTTTTCCCTTATACTATTTTTAGAACGTAGATGTTTTTAATTGTTCTGTTTGCCGATTTGACCGTCGATGCGTCAATAGGTAATACGAGTACCTTTAAACTCAATTTTACTATTCATGTTTGTGAACTCTTGCTAGTTTAAACAAAGTCAACAACCCGAAGCGAATGTACAACTTACATAGATCACAGCATTTTGTGAATATAAGTACTATCTTAGAATTGAACTGTAAAATCAAACAATGGATTTGAGAACTGCAACGGAAAGACTGTTATTTCTAAAGCCCTGGTAACGAGATTCTTGTTTGAATGTGATACTGATTCCTATACAAATAAATAATAGTGATCTTTACAATCTAGCCGTCTCTACCAGTTATTTGTTTCTTTTTAACCCCCGACGCAAAAAGAGGGGTGTTATAAGTTTGACGTGTCTGTCTGTCTGTGGCATCATAACTCCCGAACGCATGCAGTGATTTCAATTTTTTTTTTGTATTAAAGGTGACTTATGTGCGAGTGTTCTTAGACATGTTTGATGAAAATCGGTTGAGCCGTTTAAAAGTTGTGAGGAGTGAAAGTGGGGAGAGTAACCGAATGACTGCAAATATACTTGGACTCAAATGAAATCTAACATAACCTAATCTACCTATAAAAAGTATTAAATAAAAATTAAATTAAAAAAAACCCCGACACAAGAACTTAAGTAATTTCCCTTTAAAAAGTAAAAAATAATATTTTATTTACTTTGACCACCCATTTGGTGTTGCGGTGGAGACGTCGGCTGCAATACAAGGGTTCCGGGTTCGATCCCCGGGCAGTACAAACATTTGTTGCAACATACTAAATATGTATGTATTTAGAAAAAAATGTATATAAGTATGTTGTTTAGTACCCATAATACAGGCTTCACTCTTAACTTGGGGCTAGCTAGATGTCGTTGTGTGAATGTCAGGAGATGTTTATTTATTTTAACCCGGAATGACTTTGTCACTGTTGGCCCCAGGTGGCCTTTACAGCTTCACGGGGCAAGTGGCGAGCACAGTTAGCTCTCAGCCTTTAACTATACCAGTTCTCACCCGGTACCAGAATATACGGAAGCTAAATAAATAATAATAAGGAAAAGGTTGTGCTTGTGTTGTTATTTTACCTTACAGGATTTCAGATTGACGTTAATAGTCAGTCATCCATAGCGGCGAATCCGAGTCCGAACTGGGTCACCAGAACACCCGCTAACGGAACCTGTAGCATGCTACGTATATATATTGTTTCATTGGAATTTAAGCGGACAATAAATGAAATTAGGGACTCTTGCTACAAAAATAGAATACCTGTTCGTGGAATATGAATAAGTTTTCATTATAATATTTATAATATACCACAAGGATCGGCATACAACGTTAGAATGGAAGTTGATATCACTCTGGTATGTTCTGGCCTGATAACCCTTAAGTAATTTCGTTCTCTCTCTTCAACCTATCGCAGTTTTCCCCACGCCAAATATCCCAGCTCTCCTCATTATTACAGTCAGATAATTGAAAAAAATAATGCTTATTCCTCTGAATGTAATTCTGTTGTGATAGACGGTGTGCGAAGGGACTCTTTATTTCAATTTTGGCTTTATTAATTGAAATAACGAATTTACTACAAGTATGTACCTACATATATGAACGTTAAATATTGGTTTAAAATTTGCCACATGAAATCATTAATCTAACATATAAAACGATTACTAAAAGCCATTTGGTGAAAGTATTTGCTAATTCAATGTATAAGTAACAAAACAGCGTGATCAAATGCTGGCAGTATTTATCTACTACTACTTAGCCAGTTTTTTATTTATTTAAATTATTTAATAATTTATCTGAACTTTGAATGCCCTTTAACTCTACACAGCTGTGACATAAAAGTAATTTCATTCATAATATACTTAGGGATTCTAAAGCAGCATACAGCAGTATTACTTTATATAACGTCGTAGTGTACACGTATGTTAGTCCCCCGCGAGTTAACCAACCTTGTTCGAAGGAGAGTGTTTGCTTTCTGCGCAAATAGTACGAAACAGATTTGTCTTGTGAAATTCTCTCTGTTATTTTAGTTAAATGAGCAAATAAATTGAGGGAACTAAAGTTTCAAATGTTGAAAATGTGAATTCTAACGTTAGGTATATATTTATTGAGTTTCTTGCCGGCTCTTCGAAGATCCTATGTTTTCGGAACTGATGGTAGTCATAAAAATATATAAATATTAATGACGATTGAAAAGTATCTGTAAAAGATAAAGCTATTTTAAATTTGATTTAGATCATCGTCATTATCTGATCAGTCAATGCTCTCCAGTCAATCTCTCTCTCTCTCCAACTCAGAAAATGGTCGATGATCTGCCTTGATGAGATTTGGAAAATAACCTATTTTTTTTCGAACTGACTACTGCTGTGGGCTGCAGAATGGCCTTTACAACTGCACTGGTTAAGTGGCGAGCGCAATGGCTCTCAAAAAAGATCATCACATAGCTAAAGTATACGAGTTAAATGCAGTTGCAGGAAACACAATGCTTGCGATCTAATAATAGCGTACACCACATTTTATTAACGCAATTTGGAAATACACAAACCATAAATGGAATATACAATATGTTTTGAAAGATATTTTGAGTTTGAGTTTTATAAGTTGCCTATTAGTTTCAGAAGTGATTCGTAAAATTTTATTGCAGGTAAAATGATGTATTACAAGTTGGTGGTGTTGCTACTGCTGGGTTTATCTCAAGTTTTGTCTGCGCCAACACCTCAGCTTACAGGTACGTAATATACAGCTTTTTATGAGATTTAACTTACGAACTCGTTTGACACGAACCATTATTAGACTCAATAATATAAAGGCTTCTATGAAAAGGGCACGTCATAATTATGCTTAAGTGCTTTGTTCGTTGAACACATGGTTATGATAGTATTTCTCGTTACCTCTACCGGTACGCGCTACCTTCAAGCTATTGACATGTTAGTCAGTAAGACTATTGTTTTGAACAGGTTCTGTTTTGACAGGTTCTGAACAATTGGTCAGTTCGTTTTATGAGAAAAAACAGTGAAAGAAATTTCGATGAAATGATGGATCCCGTTCTAACCAAATTGTCTTTCAATTTGCTATCTCCCATGGGGTTCGTATCCCGACTACGAACACGTAGCTCAACGTTCTGACTACTGGACAGATTCAAGGGGAAAAGGAAGGAAAGATGGTAAAAAGAAACCGGTCGCAAACTCTCGGTGTCTTTTTTGGATAATTTTACACGAATTTTGATATTGCTTTGATGGCTCGCCTTCCGATTGGGAGGGCGCAGGTTTAAATCCCAACACGTACCAATGTAGGCTTGTTTAATGATCTGATGATGACACCGCCGCCGGGTCTTCTGCTACTTGGAATAATAATGTTATAAGTACATATTATTTCTCGCTGTTCGTTTCCACTAATAAATATACAGCAAGTATAGCGTCCGTATATTGTATCAGCGTTTTACGTAATACGTAAAATCGTTACGTATCACGTAAACGCGATTAAAGAGAATGAGAGTGATCAGTTTGTAAAATTATTTTTAAAAGATTTAAACCAGAGGAGCGATGCTAACGTGGGAAACCATGTGCATTGTGACCAAATTAAGGCGAAAAAATGATAATTAACAAACACTACAGCGAGCTACTTATATGTTCTGGATCTCTCTAAGGGATACAATTAGAAATGATGTTATATCATATAACTCTCCAAATTAGCACGTTTAAGTGACCGCCCACGTAAGTTTCAAATCGATGGCAGTAAGAGCAGACGAGTTTTGTTGTGGAGACCGCGTATTATCAGTTGCTTTTATGTATGATAATGTCCCTGTGGTGGGTTAAACTCCCCACAATCACGCTATATAGTAATGGCCGATATGTGGATCTTGATTACTAATGGTTTAGGGAATTTTTATTTATTTGAGTCCTTTTTACGTGCGTTTGCACTTAAACAATTATTTTGGCAGTTAAATTATTATTACTATTAAATAAGTGTTTAGAGCAGGTAAAATTATCATGAAGGGCTTCTGAAACTTCAATGCTTTTTGGTAGAGTTTTGGGAACAATCAATCGTTTTAGGCAAATTCATTTGACACACTTAATTTTGTTTTATCGGACTTCAATGTGACGTATACGTTATATTATAACTTTATAACTTATAATATAGTCTGATGTTTTCTGGGTTCAAAAACAAATCTAAAATGCTTTCGAAAAAGTTATTTAATATGCGTCACTTGATGAATTGCTAATTCCTTAACCATTTTTAGCAACATATCGTTTTGACAGATATGAAAATATAGTTCAGTTAGTCATTCAATCAACATCCCTATTTTACGTAATATAATATGATAAATCTTTATTCCTATAACAGAAATCGTTATTTAGCAGCACATATATCTATACAGCAGCAGATATATCATCAACACTAAGTAAATATTTATTTATATTGCCTCTGTGGTCGACTTGTTTAT